>CM022947.1:12783032-12985532 GCA_012931725.1 Litsea cubeba
CCCCCCCCCCGAAGAAACAGGCAACTGAGAAAACCCTATCAGTAGATCCCATCCAAACCCTTCTGTCACCATCGTTGATCGGAGTGTAGGCCTCATGCAATAGGGAGAGGAAGACATGAAACTGGCCGTCCACCTCATTGAGATTCCTCTGAAAAACGGTGCCCCGAATAATCCGACTGCCACCATAATCCATATAACTCCTCACAGTGGCCCCACGCCCCTCAGCACAATAGAAAAGATACACGAACTGGACGGCAAGTAGCCTATCACAATCCATGTATCAATAAAAAAAAAAAAAACTATTATATTATAGGTCAAATCCCACATTTTCATAAAGAGATCCCAATGGCTGGAAATTTCCGAGAACACAATGTTATGGAGCACTTCTGCTGAGCTAATAAGGATGTCAATTTTTGTCTTACAGCATAATGAACATTCTTTACATGCGTCCATGTGTAATTTTTTCCCATCTAAAGCTAAAAAAACCACATTTTATTGTAATACAAAATAATCAGATACTACCAAGTAAAAAAGAAATAAGAAACAAATCATTACAAAAATAGTCCAGCAGATTCAATTGTGCAGCTGCCCATCTATCAAGTAATATCAACTTTTGCAGAATCATTTCATAGTAGAAAAAGGACTAGTTACTTCAGGTTAAAAGAACTAAGAAAATGTCAAAAAAAAAAAATGTCTGAACATATAACTTGTAAAGAACTAGCTATAGGAGTCACAGGTCTCACCAAAGGGATGGGTTTTCGCGAAACTGGCTTTATATGAATATCACCTTCATCCACTTCACCATCCACTACCACCTCCTCATCCTCATCTTCATCCTCAAATATCTCTTCTGCTTCGGTTGTACTTGGAGGATCATCCTTCGCGACATAACCACTTTCTGTGAGAATGTTTATAACTTTATCTTCAAGTGTGGAAAGAGCCTTTCTTCTTGGTATTTTGTTCCTTATTTGTAATAACTTCACCAATTCATCACCAGCAATTTCCTGCAACAAAAATAACAGAAGATTTCACTAAACTGTAAACGGTACAGAGTATTCCAAAGCTACTGGAGAATTACATACAGGAACAGGAAAATCAGAAACACACATATATATTATTAGAGGTTAATAGAGGATTTATTTTATAATTTATTTTTTCTGCTCAGGGACTGGGTCAGAATTTCATAAACTACAGGGACATTTTTTTTGTAAAGATGCAAAAATTTTATAAATCACTTGGGTCTGGTCTCCCTGTAGAACTGAACGACCAGCCCTAGTTTGCTTTCCATTTTTGTCTTTCTTCTTCCTTTATCCCTCCTCCTCATCTTTCATATTATTCCCTCCTTGCTTAACTTCACTCAAACTTTCGGCTTTAATTCTAGCAACTTGGTATCAGAGCATAGCTAAAGGAAGTAAAACCGAAGAGAAGCACAGGGGAAAAGTTTTTGTTATCATTTGACTGAGCGTACGGCTGCCTAAGACTGACATCAGCCAGGAACTTGCTGACATCATCACTCTAAGGTTGGGGAAGTGAGAATTTTTAAGAGTTTTTTTTCTGTTTGGGGTATGTCCAACAAGGTATATTCTATTATTGCTGTTTTTGAAGTGGTTGAAGTGTTGAACTTTACATGCATGTTTTTTGGTGTGTTTGGTGGTGAGTTTTTGTGTAAAGCCGGTGTTAATACTTTAAGCAGCTGCTCCTCGTAATCAGCAAAAAGTATGGTAAACCTACATCTTCCCATATGGATCTTACAGGGAAGAGGTTGGAGCCACAATTTCAGGGACTGTTGATCCAAACAATAGGATTATAGCAACTTGTCTGATGGGAAAAATTAGAGCAGTCTAATTTAGCTAAGACAGCTAGTGGTGGGACAAGGAGGCTTGGTTACATGGAATTATTAAAGAACCGCCAACGAATGATTCAAAATAAGGTGACTGAGAAGCTGAGAATACAAATATTAGTAACAAAACTGGATTCTCAACTCTATGAAAGATGTTATTGCTGCTAGTTCTAGTTACTGCAAGACTGCAACGAAGTTATGGTTCACCATCTACGTCTATGATATATCAATGTTCAGAAATATTGCTCAGCTTAAACAGGGCTAACAGTCTTTACAAGACTACTATTTAAAACTCAAGTTCAGTGTTTATCAGTCCAGTTAGCCTCTAGAAAACTACTATTTAAAACTCAAGTTCATTGTTTATCAGTCCATGTGTTCTTGGTGTATTGAGGAGCAAACTGAAGAGTTAGAGGCACAACATATTAATGAACTGTTGGGTGGCTTGAACCTTAAGTATGAACTAAAATGATCACATACTTCACGCCAAGATCCATAACCACCATTAACAACAGTTTTTATTTCTTAACCCTTCCAAAGTGAAGAAAGTCGACCAGTGGTGATGCTAGCCCCAGAATCTACTACCTCGCAAATATATTTCACCACGGACATTGCCTCTGATTTATTTCAAAACACATATAACCAAAATATATAAACTGCAGAAATGGAACAGTTTAGTTTAAGACTTGCGACATTTGGTCTAATTCCTCACCTCCAAGTCGATAGTAGAAAACTAGCTTTGTTTTACCGCCAGAAAGAGTATGCTATAATATAAAAATTTAATGCCATCCAGAATGATAAAGCTGAAAAAAGATACTTATGGATGGTAAATTCAATGAATTAAACCATACTTCAACATGCCTATATAGCTCAGGAGGCGGTAGTTTGATTGCATCAAACATTTTTGGTTTGCCACACATCTTGACCAGAGCCTCCATCTCATTGCATATAGCTTGCACTGCATTCTGTTAGTGAAACAGGAGAAGGAAATTCTTAAAACATATCCCAACCTATCCTTCACTTCATAACTTTACAAAGGTGCACATGCATACGCACACATGAGAGAGAGAGAGAGAGAGAGAGAGAGAGAGAGAGAGAGAGAGAGAGAGAGAGCACATTAGATTTTAAGAGTTATCCAAGACTCAAAATCATTATCACATCAAATAAAGAAGGTACATCAGCAGAAAATTACACATGAACATGAAACTTCCATTAAAAAACAGTTTACAGTTCATATGATAATAGATAAACAGAAATGTAACAGTAAGCTCATTACATTGCCAATAAGAGTCAATTTCATTATCGTTTTGAAATAAAACTGTTTGTTAGTTATCAGAAGTTACAGACTGAATTTTTACTCACTAGCATATATAGGAAATCCAAACTGTACACATCCAATCAGTGCACATATTACAACAAATGCTATAAAGCATGATTCAAAATATGCTTTCACATGCATAATGAAGGGAATACTAACATGTATTAACATTGGAGGTACTGTCATAAGGAAAACCACATTCAGTTGCACTTCAAATATATCCTCATGCTGCCATATAAAGTCCATTTCACACTAAATTGCTGATGAGTATTTTTCTTTATGCACAAGGAATGAAAAAGAAAAAACGAAAACAAAAGAAAAGAAAGACCAGGCAGCTAGGACGTAAATAAATTTCTTCACAAATAATCACCATCAAAGCTTTAACCCCATCTATCAAAAGCTGGGTTCGTGAAATTGTTCACCTTCTCATCCCCATTCAGAGCCCTTTTTTTCTTTATTGAAGAAATAAACTTAGAAAAAATCTACTAACAGTCTAACAGAAAAAAAAAAAAAAAAAAAAGAACGAGAGAGGATAAAGACGTAATCAAGGTAAGATCATAGTTGTGAAAATCAGAATCATACCGCGAATCGTTTTAGGCGCCGAATCGAATCAAATTGTGAATCATATGATTCATTTTATTTTTTCCAAAATAATTTTTAAAAAACTCAAAAAAAATGTAAAAATAAGAAATAGTGTAGATATGCAAAACTCATCCATTTTCCATACATAGCAGCATTTATAAATAGTGAAAAAGGAAGTGGTCCTATCAACCACTATCATGACATCAACATTGATGATTGATCCATGCAAGATAAAAAATAAATAAATAAACACAAAACGAATATTTGAAACTGAGAAAGCCTGAACAGTGAACAGTATTAAAAAGGGTCAAAAGGCCACTGTTGGATACTTGGATCCACTGAAATCAAAAGGAAAAGGCTACTGTTGGACTTGGATCCACTGTTGGAAAGCCAATATTTGAAAGAAAATTCATTCATGGGACCCACTGATGGATCCAATGATCCACTGATCCATACAGATTTTAAATAAATAAAAAATCAAGGCTCACACGGTCATCCCTGACAGCTGTTTGGGACCCATTAACGGATTCAGTGATCCACATTAAAAAAGGAAAAAAAACAAGTTCCATCACAAACAGATGGGACATCAGTCAAATCAGAATTTCCCATTTGAAGGGATTCTATTGAATCTCTCAGGTGGGCCCTGCTGATGGATCATTTTTTTACCGTGTTTTCTCTCTCCACATTTTTCTAATCATCAGTGGCGCCCACCTATGAAACCCACATCTGTTGGCACATGAATGGATAAAAAAACCACAAGTGGGCCCACTAATGGATGAAAGCAGAAAGAGATTCATCTGTGGGGCCCACTGATGATTGAAAGGAAAAAGGGAGTGTGGGGAACCAAACCACGGGAGAAAAAAAAAAATGAGACAGGTGGTGGGGATGAGAGCATGTGTAAGAGAGAGGAGAAGAAAAAAATAAAAATTAAAAGGGTCATGCCTGGCTTCATACGAGTCTTCGATGTTTCTCCACGTTGCACCAAGAGCTTCAACCAAAAAACAAAAGTTGCAGCAGCAGCAAACGTCAAATGGCCAACTGACAGTCGTCTTCTTCGATAGATGGCAGGCTGGCAGCAGCAGCTGGCAGCGATGGTCGTCTTCTTCGACAGTTGGAGTGATGACTGAAGCATTCTTCGAGCAGGAAAGATACAGGAGAAAAAAAAAACCACATACCTGAGGAGCGCACAGTCGCACGAAAAAGGGAAGCTCTTCCTTGCTGTAATCACAGTTTCCTTCCTTTTCTTTCTTTTAATCCTAAATCTTAATGGGATTTTAATAGCAAGAAATTTGCAACAGAAAAAAGAACAAAAAAGCATTCCAAAAAAAAAAAGAGCCGTTGGGCTCTTCGTACTTCCACCCATCACATATTGTGCAATTTGTGTGATTCAAGATGATTCGAATCAAAGTGCGATTCATGGTTGAATCGTCCAATATTCCCTCAAATACGATTCTGGTATACGATGTGAATTGTTTTGCTAATGATACGACACAAATCGTATCATCAATCATACGATTTTGATAACTATGGGTAAGATGACACCAATCAACATGATGACTTCCAGAAAAACTACAAGTCTAACATCATGTTTGGAAACCAAATACCGGGGAGAAGATTCCTGCTTCCCACAAAATTAATGAAAATTCACATTTGGTTATTGTAAATCCCGAAAGATTTACGCCACAATATCCTCGCTTTTGAAAATCGCATTATTGGCCGTAGCAGTTGAGGCCACTACGCTATTAGCAGCACTACAATTTAAAACCTAATGGAGTCAAGCAATTTTAGTTTATAACACTGTTTTTTTCTGTTTCTTCTCCTCAATAGCCTTTATTATGGTTGTCTACCCTTATATGGTTCCAAATCACTATAAAAAACACAAGATTGGTTGCTAGACAAGATTCAAAATAATAATAATAATAATTAACACTTAAAAAATTCACACCACAACATATCGCCACAACCACTATGTATCGCCCTCTGCGTAGCATTTTGGCCACTAGCCACTACGCCCGCCGCAACCACTATTTTTTCCCTTGGTTAAGGGGTCTTAGTTTATTCAATATAATGAAGTGAGCCCCCACTTGTCAGCTAATACGTCTTGGTCATGGCACACCATCAAAGGCCTCATATTAGGTGATATCTATTTTTCGTGGATTTTGCAATTCAGCACCAAATGTGGATTAAAGAAATCCCAAGTCATTCTCCAGTTCTAACCAAACGTGAAACGTTAGGGAACCTCGGCATGTAAATCCTCAATGAGGATTTTCCCCTTCCAAGGGCAGTGAGGAATCCTTAAATTTACGAATTCATCACGTGTTAACAAACCTGCTCTAGAAGAAGAACCCAACTTTCTTTCCAATCTTAGTCACACATCATTTGATTGAACATATGTAGAACACAATGACAATTCAATAGTGTATATCATTCCAATTGAGAGTCAAAATCATGCTTCTACATATATAAAGTGGGGCATCTAACATGATTAGGTTGAAACAAGCAAAGGTACACCCAAAATAGGTAAAATCAAATCATTCAACAGTTCAGTCATGAAATGGATTGGATCACACTCGCTCAAGCTTAGGATCCGTCCTGGGCTTGGATTTACTTTGGTTTTCATTTGGGCCCAGACATTGAAGCTCACCAGTCTTGGGTCTGGGCCTACACGTTCGGGCTGGAATTCGGCTAGGCTGATATCTACTTGGCTCGCCCTAGCTGCATCCCTACTGCAGCCAGAAGGGAAGCCACCCCTTGTCAAGTTGTGTAATCATCATAACAAGGAAATATGCTAATACTTGTAAGGAACCTTGTGACACAGAAAAATGATGGAATTTGGAGGGGTTTTTTTTTTTTTTTTTTTGAAATGGTGACAGTATTATATCGCAATGAACACAACACAACTAAGAGAACACCAAAAAGTCCCTAGGCTACCACTAAAGGCAAAAGGACGTCCAATAAAACAACACCCGCACATACAAAACTAAAGAAACCCACGAAACAATGAACTCCAGCTCACTCTTAAGTAGAAGATAAAACACACATTAAGAAACTACTAAAGCACAATTCCCTTTAATCAAAAAAGGTAGATCATAGTTAATCAATCCAAGGGGAGAGGTGCTCGTCTTGCAACCATAAGAAACTCACTCTTCCATTTCCCTTTCAATTTTCGAATTTCCCTCAAGTTTTTTTTCCCTCCACAGATGCTTCTCCAAAATCCCCTTTCCAAAGAATCACAAACCATGATTGTTTTGCCAAAGGAAACTTAGTGCAAGATGGGGCAACTACAGTCCCTAAGGTTGAGTCCCAAGCCTAAAGCTCAAACTATATCCAGGATTCAGCACCCTAGAATAAAATAATAACATGCATTCACCACAATAAAGGTAATCAGAATTTCACTGATTGAATAAAAAAATGAATGAAGGGAAAAAGAGAATGCAACCCTTTTTCATAGAAGAATACACAACTATTTCCCTAATTGGGATTTCCAAATTGAAGGTCGAAGCCAGTTACAATCCATCCTTGTCTTTTGCGAATCCAACTCCTGAATCAAATTAGATTCTATAACAAATCTTTCTTAAACATAGAAGTGAGGCCCAGCGGGGTGTGGGCCTACTAGAATGGGCCCGACAGCCCACATGTCGATCCATGGTTCCGGCCTGCATTCATGAATGTTCAGTAATTGCTCTTCCATCTTTTGATTGTGAGAACAGGCAATTAGAGGCACCCTGTCACAACAGTCATATCCAGCACCGAGCCTCTTAAGTCTTACAATGATCCTCATGACCAACCTGGTCAGCCCATCGCCATGCAGCTCTTAATTTTTCTATGAACATTGAAGACCAGCCACACCCTTACCTAACTGCTCTCCAAATTACTTTGCCCTTATTAATAGAAGGCACCCCAATAATTTCACAAATTTCAAGAATATTTTTCCTCCCCCATCTCCAAAGCATGCAATCTAGGGTTCAAAATTTGCAATGTGGGCAATGTATTCCACCTAGAGCTAGGCAATGTTGCATGCCCACAATCAAAATTTCCAACTGGAAGGTCTTTCTCAATCTTAAAACGTAGATCAAGTTCCTCAAACTTGTTGATGTACAGACACAGACATGCTTCCCTGAGGTTGAACCTTTGATCTAAGAGTCTATCCTGATAGGATTGGGGTAGGTACTTAGTTCTCAACTGTTCATTCATCTCATCCCATGATGCAATGGGTTCCTGACATCAGTGCTGCAAACCGCGCTCAACATCTATCCAACACAACCGCGTTTGAATCACCAACTTCATCTTTGCGAATCGAACTTTCCTCTCCTCAGACATCTCATACCACTCAAAGTAATGGTCCAAATCAGATTCCCAGTCGAAATAGGCTTTTGGGTCGATCC
The DNA here is from genome assembly GCA_012931725.1 of Litsea cubeba. NCBI lineage: Eukaryota > Viridiplantae > Streptophyta > Magnoliopsida > Laurales > Lauraceae > Litsea > Litsea cubeba. The sequence goes on from CM022947.1 coordinate 12,791,155, forward strand.
AACCATCAAAAGATAGAGCCTCCACCTTAACACTTTTCAGAACCCAATCTTCAGAGAGTTTCGGCCTCTACTGCGAGCCCTAAGGTCATATTCAGCCTTAGATTCGAGGATTCGAGGTCGGTGTCATCATCGCACTCATTCCTCCTATGATACTTGCGACCCCGATCTCGCTCGTGCCCTCTATTCCTTTCGTGGTTCGTATTGCGACCATGATGATGTCCAATATCATCTTGATGGGACCTCTAGATGTTCGCAAGGCGGGCCCTAAGTTCATCGGTTTGCGACTACTGTATAGCAGTCATTTGTGCCTTGATGTCTACCATGTTCTTGGTCAACATGTTTTGCATGTTCTTAGCCAATTGTTCTAAGGTCAAATTGGGTTATAAAGATCCTATCATTATTAAATGTTGGGGTTGGATATCCCTACCACTCCTCATGGGCAAGCAAGAGTACAAACCTATAATGAACTACCCTAATAATGCAATGCATGCTGGTAAAGTAAGGCCCCACATCCCGCATCGCCTAAGTAATAAATTTGGCAAGGCTTCATATAATACCTGTTTGGGCGTTCCGCCTATGAGCTTAAGCTTTTTGGGTCGGTACATGGCTTCTTACATGGTATCAAAGAGGGTTTCGATCCCGTCGTTCTTGTGTAGCCCACATGACAGGCCCGCCCATGAAATTTGTTGGGCCTGCACGTGAGGGAGAGTGTTGGTAAAGTAAAGCCCCACATCCCACATCGCCTAAGTAATGCCTTTGGCAAGGCTTCATATAATACCTGTTTGGGCCTTCCACCTGAGCTTAAGCTTGGTCGGTACATAGCTTCTTACAAAGCAATAGTAAACTAAGATGAATGAACCTAGATGACAACCTAAGCAACCCTAAGCTCTGATACCAAAATTGATGCAGTACAACTACGAATTCTAGCCTAATATGGAAAGCGAGATCACTTTAAGAATTATTAATTAAAATTGAACCGTAAACCACACCATTCACACTATCTAGCATTGAAATTAGTAGGTAATTTTATAATGACCCAAGGCAACGTCACAAGTCCTGCAATAAAGGCCCCTCTAGTAATGAGGAGGGATCCTAATGGAAGTTAGAACTTTCACTTGCTTAGGGATAGTCTAATTCAATTAAATTACTTGTCCTTTTCACGAGGATTTGAACAAAAGCTTGGGTCAACTTCGTTGCAATTGGTGCCAAGTGTAATATGGGCTTAATTAGTAAATTTCAGATCAAACATAAGAGTTTCCCACAACACATAATGATCAAATCACTTTAGATGTGAACAATGAATCATGCATCAAGGTTAATAATATGATAAAATTCGAATTGGAGCATGGAAAAGGGTTATGATGTGGTGCGGTCAAGGTGGGATGGACCATTAAGTGGTTCAGCTGGTTGGATATGGGTTTGGATGGGTTCAGCTAGGATAGATTGGGTCTAGGATCCGTCAGTAAAGGCTGGTTGGAAGCTTTGCTTGATTGGACAGTTGGATTGGGTAACTTAGTGATCAATCAGTAAAATATGGATGAATGGATCAGATCTGATGGATCTGATCAAAAGAGGCGGCGGCCAGCTAAGGTCGATGATGGCTATGATGGTCGAATGGTGGGATCTAAGGGTTGGACGGATGGATGATGCAATCAAGGGCTGGTGGTATAGATCTAGTGGCTTGGAGATGATCTAACGGCAGAGATGGGGTAGATCAACGATCTTAGGTGGCTGCTGGTGGACGCGATTTGTAGGTCTAGGGCTTGAGTGCAAGGGAAAACACAAAGGAAAAGAAATAAGAAGAAGAGAAGAGGATACCTTTACTTGGGCTCTCACCAAACTCCAATCGGAAGGCATTACCGAAGATCTCATGAGCACAACAATGGAGACTCAAGGAGAACTTGAAAAAGAGGGTTTTCATTCCATAGCATAGCATAGCATATCATCAAGAAAAAGAAACAGTAAATAGTCTTTTAAAATGAAGCCCTGATGACTTGATGAAATCATCACATAAAATAACATAATAAAGAAATATAAGAAGTTACAACAAAAAAAAAAAAAGGGGGGGGGCGGGGGGGGCGGTGGGCGCATCACTTAACCAAGAGATTTCTTGGAATTCATGGGCATGCCATATTGTGGACAAAGGCGGTGGGGCGCATCACTTAACCAAGAGATTTCTTGGAATTCATGGGCATGCCATATTGTGGACAAAATTCCATGCCATCCACACCCCCCCCCCCCCCCCCCCCCCCCCCTCTCCTTCTTCCTCTGGGGCCATCTTCAGTAAACTTCAATTATGTTTTCTTGTTCCTTCGTGGGCCCCTCTTGAAACTTCTTTTAAATTCACTTGGGCCCCTCTCGACTTCCTTACTTCTTTTATTTCTTCTCATGTTTGTCAAAATGGAAATCCAACGGTAGATTTTCAACATCTAGGCGATCATAGTTCGGATATGCTCCACCCATACATAGAGTAGCTCGATCTGCAATCCTTCCTTACTTCTTTTATTTCTTCTCATGTTTGTCAAAATGGAAATCTAACGGTAGATTTTCAACACCTAGGCGATCATAGTTCGGATATGCTTCATCCATCCATAGAGTAGCTCGATCTGCAATCCTACGCCTCCATCGTTGGTAGATCTTGAAAGAATTGGGGGAATTAGGGTTGATGTCCCCACCATATAATCTTCACCTCCTACTGCAGAATTAGTTAAAACATTCTGATTGCATAGAGCGGAAAGAAACTCATTGTTCGCTAAAAGATCTAGAAATCTCAATAAAACTTCCAACGATGCATGGAAAGAGTCTCCTCGCAATGATTTCTCCATGATCATTTCGCCCATTGGATCAGAGCATTTTGTCAAAATATCTCTACTCAATTGCAGTATTTCGGGAGCAAGGATCAAGATGAATACTGTGAAGGAACATAGAAAATAGTACTCCCAAAGCCTACCAATTGTACACTAGTGTATACTTTAATAAACACACCTTATGAGTATCATATTGATTAGGAAGCCAAATTGAATCTTGATTTAATCAGGAATCTAGGGAAATTATTTATTGTAATGCATGCACCTTTCAAAAACAAATTATTGATTGTAATGCCTCAATAAGGGGAATTATAGATTGCATGAACGATTGTATAAAGGAGGGGAGGTTATCATCCAAGGGCACTCAACTCCCCAATCCTAAATACTATCTTCTTCTTTATCTATTCTGTGATGATTCTGTGATGGTATTAGAGCCTTAGTGTTAGGGTATATGTTCTACGATAGAAAAAACCCCCTTCTTTTCTTGAGTTTCTTCTTACCGTCAGAGTCCCACTAGAGATTTTGTTGTTTCTTGCTTCCTTCTCATTGAAAGAAACTCGCTAAGAGGAGAGAGAGTTGTCTCTCTAGTCAGACAAGTTTGACAAGAACTCTTGGGTCATCTAAGGAGAAACGGCCCTCTCTTCATAATGACAACAAGAATCAACTTGATCTAGGAGAACTGCATCATGGCAGATATATTAATTGCCGCATCTTTATTCGCTGCTCACTGCTGATCTGCATCGCAAATTTGTCTCTTGACATGTCTTGGATCTAGGCAACGGTAACTATCTATGACTACACCTTCATTTTGGCCCGTTGATTTGGGGTATTGTGTTGTTTGCTGCTTCTCAGCATATGGCTACAGTTGATTTTTGCATTGACTATCTTTGGCATCTTTGGGATTTTTATAATGGGCCTCCACAGAAAGGAATCTTCTTTCTGCACATCAAACAACGACAGTTTTTATACCATTTGGCGTGCATCAAAGGATCAAGCTTCATCCAACAGCAATAGGCCATTATCCATTTCTGGGATCAATCAGTGAGGGCCACTCCTGGTTCATCAGAGATCAATAATCGTCATCATCTTGGTCAATTTCACAGTTGAGAATTATCAGTATTTTTACAAGATTTTTAGACTCTGCTTAAGGGGTTTTTTGGGGATTTCTTGGGTTTGACTTTCTTGGGATTGTATTCTATCACACTCGTCCAAGTTTTCAGATCTGAATCAGAACAGGTTGAAAATTTGAATAAGTAACTACTTGTGCTCGGATCTAACCTGGAAGGGGGACCCAGAAAATTATCATAGTTTGACCCCATTTGTTGACAGCTTACATACGGGAACAGGGATGTTTCTACCATAATATTTTCTAAGTTTTCCAGTTTCAACCAAATGGAATCTATTGCTGTGAAATTTAATGGAACGACTACTTGTGGGAATTTTAATTCCGAAAATTTGTTCAAGGAAACGAATTGTGGGGATTTGTTGATGGCTCCAATAAGAAACCATTAACAACAATTCCGATGCTCTTGACAGATGGACCACAGAAAATGCAAGGGTTGTTAGTTGGATTCTCAATTTAGTTGACCCATCCATTGCACTCGATCTCAGACCTTTTGAAAGAGCAGATGATATGCGGGGTTATTTACAATAAGTATATCATCAGGAGAATGATGCTCGCTGTTTCCAGTTGGAATATGATATTGCTGAATAGTGAACACAATGGAGGAGACAATATTGTGCAAGACTAGAACTCTGGATTCATGATACTATGGATAGAATCTCCATGTCTTCTTTCTGCTAGAATTCTTGTTGCCTCCGTGGGTCTTATGCAACAAATTCATGAGTCCACTAAGCGCCATCAATTTTTTATGAAATTGAGGTGAGACTATGAGCTTGTTAGTGAAGGCTTATTAAATCGGTCCCACCCCTTTCCCTAGATACCTGCTTACAAGAATTTGTTCATGAAGAGCAAAGGTGCAAGTCCCAAGCAATATTAGATTTAAAGCGGGATGGCTGAAGTGGATACTCGCTTCTGAAGTGCTTTGTGATCGACGAATGCCAACAAGATTGAAGGGAAAATTTTATAGGAAAGCGATTAGACCAGCTATGACTTATGGAGCGGAATGTTGGTCAATCAAGAAGCAACATATGCACAAAATGGATGCAGCAGAGAAGAGAATGTTGACATGGATGTGTGGTAAAACTAGGAAAGAAAAAATTAGAAACGAGCGCTTTCGAGAGGATTTAGGGGTAGCAAAACCAAACCAAACCAAGCCTTTTCCCACTAGGTGGGGTCGGCTATATGGATTTGACGATGCCAATCAAATCTGTTTAGGGCCATGTCCTCCGTTAGATCCATGTAGGCAAGGTCATGCTTAATAGTTTCTTTCCAACTTCTCTTTGGTCTCCCTCTCCCTCTCCTACTCCTGGCAATCTCCATGCTTTCACACCCTTTTAACAGGTGCCTCCGTTGGACGCCTTCTAACATGGCCGAACCATCTCCGTCGATTTTCTCTCATTTTATCACCAATCGGTGCTATTCCTACTTTATGGATTAGGTGTAGCAACAATAGGGGATAAAATTAGAGAAACTCGTTTGAGATGGTTTGGGCATGTCCAACGTAAGCCGACAACGGCGCCGCTAAGGAAAAGTTTTGGCCATGAAGGTTGATGGCCCACCAAGGGAAGGGGTAGGCCAAAGAGGACGTGGATGGAGTCAATAAAAATAAATATGAAAAAATGTAACTTATCTGAGGATTTGGCTCAAAATAGATTGGAATGGAGAACCAGAATTCGTGTAGCCGACCCCAACACAGTTCGTGTAGCCGACCCCAACATAGATGATGAAGTCGGTTTCCTCCCTAACACAAGTGCCAGTGCATATGACAAAAGAGAGAAGGAACTTATCAAAAATATAGTGCTTTCCATCTAAGGAAATGGGACAATATGCAAACAATTACGAGAAAGGAAAGATGTGCAACTACTATAAGAAGCCAAGGCATCTTTTCTGAGTGTCATAGAAGTCCGCAAAATCGTCCAGCCAATGACTTTCAGGCCATAGCATCCTCACAAGATGGTTCTTCAGCTGTTCCCAACTCTGATGGAGCTGACAAATCGCGCATTCCAGAGATGATGCAATAGATTTTTCATTACTCTCTTACATCTGTCATTTTTGCCATGGGATTCTCTAGTAAAACTGTAAAACTATAACTTCGGAATGGTATGTAGAACATGTGCCTAGTCAAACCTTTTGGACATCCTACAGCGCTATAGTACCTATATTAATCATACTCAAACTGTTCATGGAGGAAATATACTGGTAATCTTTCTTCTGGCTACATCAAATTGAACAATGTTCTGTTTTCCCCAAACCATACTGCAAATATTCTGTCAGTCACACTGTTGATAATAATTACTAAGTGTCCTTTTTCCCATGACGGTTTTCTTCTGCAGGACAACGAAACTGGGAAACTGATTGTGAGGGGGCATTGGAAAAGGAAACTTTTTCCAATAAATTGTGAGGGAGCATCTCCAATAATGTTCCTGTTAAGCGTCTCTGATTATAAGCAATATTTTCCTTTAATTCATGGCATTGAAGACTGGGCATTCAAATTTCAAAAAATAAATAGATATGTTGAACTCCAGTGTGATTAATAACATGTTTTCATTTACTTCTAATGACTCTGTTAGTGACAGTTGCATGGTTTAAAGTTCCAGTCTCGGTCGCTGTCGCAGTCAACCCAGAAAAAAAATATACAACGTGACATCGCGTAGCGGTTCATAGTTGTCGCAGTCCATCGTACCATGAATTTTTTCCCAACGCAAGAAAACAATATCCCAAAAAAATCCAGAGTACTGGAAAATGATAGAAAGCAAAAAATATATTAGTAGTTAGTGCACACTATAAACCAAAATATCGGTCCCAACGTCGTAACATCCTATATTGTTGTTTTGTCAGAAATTGTTCAAAGTTCATTGAAATTTAATGATAGATTCACATGTATATGTTAAAAGTACTAAGCTAAAAATCACTAAATCTAAAAGAAACTAAAAGTCTACAACCAAATCTAGCTTAATGTGAGGCCTTGGTTGCATTTATTTCGCCCTTTAAAAAAAAAAAGAAATCATAAGTGAGATAAAAATCAAGAAATTTTCAGGGAAAAAAATGTTCTCAAGACTTTGAAGATTTGCCCCAAAACTCAAGATTCAACATATTCTCAACATTCCTAATGCATTTTGAGAAAGAAACTGTAAAAAAATGAAAACTAAACTCAAAATGCTTACCTAAACTCAATTGATTGAGTTCTTTGATTTTGTCACAATGAAATCCACACAAATCGTGAGATTCCAGTGAGAAATGGTGAAAAAGAAGGTTGGGGAAGGTGAAATTGGGCCTCTTGCTGCTTATACTCAGCTTAGAGGAATAAAAGAAAAGAAGGAAAAGAAGGGTTTTAATGTTCTCGTAGTGGATAATATCAATACATATTGGTAGATACGTACCCATACAAGATTCTACTTCCAAAGCAGGCTTTGATTTGGTACATACTAATGTATGGGGTCAAGCACCTGTTCTTTCCAGACATGGGCATAAATATTTTGTTACATTAATTGATGATTACAATATAGTTATACTCAGGTTTATGTTTTCAACACTCGTGCTAATGTTTTTCATATTTTTCAAAATTGTTATGTACATTGAAAATAAATTCACAACTACAATCAAGACTTTGACATCCGATTCAAGGGAAGGATATACACTCAACAATCCCAACGTTCTTGTCCTTACACTCAACAACAGAATACGGTTACAGAAAGAAAGAATCAACATATACTTTCCACAGGCCATGCTTTACTCATTTATTCCTTTCTGCCTTCTGTTTTTTGGGTTGAGGCAGTTCACAAAGCTGTTTACTTGATTAACAAATAATTCACTTCAATTTTGAATAATCATTCTCCTTACTCATGTCTGTTCAATTCCCATCCTAACGATAGCATGCTACATACATTTGGATGCATTTGTTACGTTCTTCAACCTCCTCATGAGCGTATCAAATTGATATCACAAATGGCAAAATGTGTTTTTTACGGTCATGGAGATACCCAAAAGGGTTTTATTTGTTATGAACTGTCAATAAGAAATCTTAGATTTATCATGTTTTCTTTGTTGAACAATTTTTATATTTACATTTACATCCCAAAAAGGCTTTATTTGTTATGTTCATCCCACATCATCAACTTCATCTTTTTTTCTTATCTATCCTCCTTTTGTCTGCAACTCCTGTACATGAATAATTTTCTAGAAAGCGTGTGCCAGCCATGGTTCAAAATAGCAGTATTGGTTACGGTATCAGCCGGGACAAAAAACCGATATCATATCGATATCGGTCGCGGTTATCGGTCCGTCGCGGTGTGAAAAAAAATTTTATCCAAAAAAATTTGCAAAAATATCCAAAAAATCCATAATATTAGAAAATGTTGGAAAACAATGTTTTTTTTTTTCCATTAGTAAAGTAATAACAATAAATCAAATATCAGTCACCTTAAGTCATGAGCCCTGTCCGTGCCACTGACTCGCTGTCTTATTATGGTGAAATTCCCAAAAAATGATATATTATAATTCAAATATTAAAAACTCGAAAATAAAAGAAAAAAAAAAAAACCAAAAATCAAGTGTATGAGTAGATCTATCATCTACACACTATTAATAAGCCATTAGTATTTAGAGTATCATAAATACTCTAACAACAATTATTTTTAGACAAAGTAGAAGATTTAAAAAAAAATCATTTTTAAAACCTTAAATATATAGATCTTGCATAAAAGTATGTAGATCAATCATTTACACACCAGACAATGATCATGAATCATTAAAAGAACATATTTATGGTGAAATCCCCAAAAAATTATATATTATAATTTAAATATTAAAAATTCCGAAAATAAAAGAATTGAAAAAAGAAAACCAAATTCATGTGTATGAGAAGATCTATCATCTACACACTATTAATAAGCCATTAGTATTTAGTATCATAAATACTCCAACAATTCCTTTTTTTTTTAAGTAAAAGATTTTTTTAAAAAATATTCTACACCCAAAATAATATATATGAGTAGATCTAGTATGAAAGTGTGTAGATCTAAGAGATGAACACAACCCTACCGTGACTGACTTTCTTTCTTGGTCTGGAGGTGAATTGCTCCTACCATGACGCAGCATAGGGAAGGGAGAAGAGCCAACGGGCTCATCTCCAAGCCAAAGGCTTAGGGATAGGGATCCATAGGATCAAAAATGTCTAGGTCTCACACCACAGACAAATAATTGAGAGAAAATTCTCAATAAAGAAATTTTATTGATCACTGAACTTGTCCCTAGGGAGGGATTACAATCCTTTATATAGACTTATACACTAACCTATTCTTGGAAGCAATTCTAATTAAAACAAACACTAAATCAAATAAGATAGATTTTCTAATTAATCTTATATTATTCCTAAAATTCAGATACTACTAAAAATAGGAAAAGTCTTGCACGATCTGAAGATTCTCTTTATGTGGGCTTTAGTTGCTTAAGCCCAATGGGTTGGCCGATCATGGATCTAGCCCGCATCAAACCGAGGGATTGTGCTTACTCTAACCAAACACATAAAAGAACTGACTGCTCTAGCTCGACCCATTTATGTGAAGCCTGTGGAAACACCACGGAGGTCGATATCAAATATCATAAAAATTCAGGCAGTTAAATTCCTGACCGCACTCTATATCTGAGCAGTCTAATTTAGTCGAAATTCACCCGTCCCCATATTTCATATGTTTTATACATTGTTAGCCAGTTCATGCCAGATCCACGACAACATCATTTACTGGTTGGTCTACAAATGCTAACTTGGCCAGTTGTCCCGACTCATGAAGATCCACATCCGGATGGTGCGTGTTTTTAAGAAATTCCATAATTTCTAGGAAATGCAAGTGGGATGGAGTTTCCAAATCTTCAACAGAGGCTGAATATTGTGCTATGTCTTAAGCATGTTTTGAAATCATTTGGCTTGTTGGACTTCTCAAAGAGCTAGGTATCAAAGTCTCTACTCCCATTTCTCTTTACGTGGATAATACAGGTGCATTTCAGATTACACTCAATCCAGTCTACCATGAGCGAATAAAGCAATTGAAGTTGACTGTCACTTTATTCAGGAAAAGCTTCAGGACAACCTTTTGACTCTTCCTAATATTCCATCATCTCATCAACTTGCATACACTTACTAAAGATATGACAAGAGACCAACATCAGCTTCTCATATCCAAATTGATGCTTCTTAATCTGCATCAGTTTAAGGGGGAATGTGAAGGAACATAGAAAATAGTACTCTCATAGACCACCAATTATACCTTAGTGTATACTTTGATATACACACCTTCGGAGCATCATATTGATTAGGGCTTGTTTGGATGAACAAACACAAGAAAATAATATTTTATAGAATATAATCTTTCATTTTCTAAAGAAGAAAATCTTGTGCGTTTGGTAACTCAAGAAAAATTTGAAGAAAAGATTCTTTTCTTTCAAAAAGCTCAATATTCTCTCCTACAACACCCCCATGAAGAAAACTTTCTATAAAATAAGAATCTTTCAAAATAACGATTACAAAGTGGTAGAGTAAAGTAAAGACTTTAGTTCACCAAATCCATCATGATGTGTATGTTTACATATATGGTAAAGTAAAGCAAAAGTAAATCTCACGGGACGGTAAAGGCGGAATAAAGTACATGGTGAAGTAAAGTGGGAAGGAATGTGTAATACCCCGGGCCCAGTATTAGGGCTAGATTATTTTCTGATATTTAATATTTAATTATCTTAGTTTTATTTAGAATTATTGGGACCCATAATTTGATGGAGGAATTTGAGTGGGACTTGTGTTGGTTATACCATAGACTCCTAGTATTGTTAGGAATAGGATTGGCATGTGAGAAGGAAATAATAAAAATTAGAAAGAGGACTTTGGGAAGGATTCTACCTTTAGCTTCTATATATTGATCAACCCAAAGCCTAGTTTAGTATTAGCCTTGAAGAAACTAGGAGGAGGAAGACCCAGTTCTAGTCAGCCATAACAGGTGATTAGAGATTCTGATCTAATTGTGTATAGTTTTAAATTTCTGGTTTTGCTCTTGTATATGTTTAATTCCTCTATTTATGGTGAGAAGAATTTTGCATGATGTTATGGTTGATATTCTTGGCTTCACATCTTAGATTTTATTGTAATGGTTGTTTCAGTTTCCAAACTATGAATTGATTGACTTGTTAAATCTGAATTTATCAACAATTCTGTGGTGCTTTACTACATGTCGACGTTGGATTAGATGTCTGATGAGAAAACTCAATTTCTGTGGTTGTGATATGATGAGTTGATTTTCTATAATTAACATGCTTCTTAACCTATGTTATACAAGAGGAAAGAAGTGGGATCAGGAAGAGAAAAAAACAGCCAGAACTGTATTCTCCAATTCCAGCACGGCAAAATCTTGGTTGGGTCGTTTGTGGTTGTGGGACCACATGGCCCACCTGATCAGCAATCTGGACCAGGGATCTAAAAGGGGATATATGGTCGACCATGGTAGTGCTGGACCCATTCGATGTGGGCCCCGTTTGGCCCACCATCCATGCACTTCAAAACTAAGAGGCATGATTGAACAAGAGAAAGGAATTTTGGTCGTCAGCCTTGGTGGGACCACAGGGCTGATCTGATTATTGATCAGAACCCCACATCAGGTAGAGGACCCCTGGGCGACTCCTAGAGAGGTGGACCTAATTGGAGTGGGTCCTATGTGAGCCCTTATCCAGTTGTTTGGACAGTAGGGAGACGGAAGTTTGTAGTTTTGGACTGTTTTTGTCGACAGGCCTTAGTGGGACCTCTTGGTTGACCTGATCAAGGATCTGGTCCATTAATTGAGCAAGGCAGTGCTGGGCGACCACAGTAGTGAGGATTTTTGGGGACCGGGCCCAGTGGGGCCCACTATCCAACTGACTCAGAAACCCTGAACGTGACTGCTATTTTGCCAAATACCTGTTAGGTTTCAGAAGCTTAGAAACTTACATTATGGCCCCTGTTATTGTTCCTTATTATAACCTGAAGCTGTTTTGAGATATTCTCTAATGATGGACTTCTGAAATTACAGTTAAGGGCCTGATATTTATCATTCTTCATAGCTGGGCCTGTTTTGATTAATTTGAGACCATTCTTTGGATTTCAGACCTTATGAAATTACAAATAAGGACTGTTCAATTGTGGTTATTATATTTATTGCTGGAGTTGTTTCTCTATTTCGTATTTTGAGTAATTATGGTTTGAAACATATTGTGGATTATGATACCTGATGTATACCATTGTTATTTGGGGATCTCACATGGTAGATTCTGTGGTTTGTATATGTATATGTTGTGATTAATTTGGTAATTGAATATTTCCCTCAAAACCGTAAAGGGTGAGTTATGTAATTGACCTCTCTCACCTTGTATATCAATTTTGATTCGGACTGGGGCATATTAAATCCACATAATTTGAGAAGGGGTTGATTATGGAATTTGCCCATTACTAATGTTGAGGACATATTAGATATCATATTTTGATGAGACAACTAAGATACGATGATTTTGTTTGTTTGGAGGAATCTTTGGACACCCCTAGACCACGAGCATGTATGGCCGATTTTGTGAGGATTGTTGATGTTGGACTTGTGTCCGGATGATAGATGGCTTCGGGCCATGGTAGCCGTTATAGCGGCGGGTCCTTAATGGACGTGATGGGCCACTTTGATGGCTGGTCCTTAGTGGACGTGTCTGATGAGACAGGGTCATGGTGACCGGTATACATGTATACGATGGACCTTGGTGGTCGATGATTTTGGGCCTTAGTGGTCGATGGTTTTGGACCTTGGTGGTCGGTTTCTGGGCTGGTGCTAACAGGTGGCTAGGAGGTTGTCGTTTATTTGACCAGATTCCAACCTTGGCTTGAATGAGACTTTGGATGTTATTTTAATTTGTTGTGTAATCTTATCTAAGCATATGTTTAAATGGACAAATAGATTAGAATATCTATTCACTCAGTTGTACTGATATTTTGTGGATTTGCCCCAATCCAGGTAACCAGAACTTAGCAACTCAGGAAAACCGTGATGACCGGGAGATAGACTTTGGGATGCGTACTTGAGCGTCGAAGCCTCATATATGGAGAAGATTTAGATTTAATAGATTGTTCAGATTATTTCATTTTATAGACATTGCAATTATTGGACAATGTTACATTTGATTTGGATTTTTAATACAAGTTGGTTTAAGCTGATAAATGCCTGAATCTTTATGTGATCTTTGATTTAACCTGGGTGTGTGATGCTTATGAGTCTCGGCACGGAATTCGAAGGGCCCCGGATTCCGGGTCGTTACAGAATGGTAAAGTAGTTTCTTTTTTTTTTTTTACTTTACTTTATCATATTTTATCGTAGTTTTATATGGTAAATAAGAAGTGACTTGTTTACAGGTGTGGTAAAGTAAAATAAAGATTGATGTCATATCATGTAAAAGGTGAGGGAAAGTAAGGTCAGATGAAGTATGCGGCAAAGCAAAGTAGGAGAGAAAGTTATAAAGTAGTTTTTTTTATTGACTTTACTTTACTATACTTTACCATGGTTTTATGTGATAAAAGAAAAGTAACTTATGGTAAAAACATGAAAGTTAAACTTTACTTTACCACATTACTTTTTTATCCAAATGTGGTAAATTACATATAAATTAAAATACTTAATAAAAAAGTATTTTTATAATATAATTTACTTTAATCATAGCACCTTCCAAACAACTCAATTTAAAATCTGTAATATTCTTCAAAAATTGCCAAACAGTAAAAATATTATACTATTATAATATTGCATTATTGTATTCTATACTATTTTATTCTTGCAGTATTTAAATTTATAAATATTTTAATCTGTAGACATCCAAACGGGCCCTTAGGAAGCCAAATTGGTTCTTGATTTATTGTTATCAATTCTAGATTCCAAAATACTAACTTTTCCTTTATTGACTGAAATACCATGTCATCACCACGAACTTCCATCCCTTGAGTAGCAGCAACAACTGGAGATAGCAAAATTATCCCATGCTCCACCGATGACGAAGACCATACTTGAACAGCGATGAAAGAACATCCTTCTCATATAGATATAGACTGTCAGGCATCCCACCTCAACCAGTACTTGATAGTGAACATCAAGAGATCCATTCATACATACAATAGATTCAAGTTACCAGTGCAAGGGATTTATTCATGCTTATTTCGATCAACATGCCCAAGCCTAGATCAAAAATGTATTAAAGGGGCATAAGATTTTATTTATTTATTTATTTATTTGAATGGCTACTTCCATTAAAGAGAAAAGCAAGCAAATTAAAAAAATATTTATTCACGGGCAAAACAAGAATAACTGACTTTTCAAACTTGTAGACACAAGCAGATACAAATGAACACTTGTCCAATTAAAAATAATGTCCGGTCTTTCGAAGCCAGAGAAAAAAAGCAACCACAGATCATATAGCACATAAATTGGGAAATATAAAACTCTACAGATCAACTTATAAGCCGCAACCATAAATATTATAAAACAGAAACAATGTTTTACGGTGGCAAATGATAGTAGAACATACAAAAATTAAAAAATTAAAATTAAAATTAAAAAAATAAGTAAAGACAATAGCACATCTCTAGGCTATACTGGATGAATTTTCAACTTTAGTATACCTGCCCAACCTCCACAGCTTGTAGTAACCTTTCTTCTGTAAGAAAATCGCAATAACCCTGCAAAGGGAAAATTATTCACCTCTGAACTAGCTCCACAAGAATAACAGCAACTAAAATCAACTCTCATTCTTCACAATATAATAAGTAGATTATAATAGTTGTCTTCTACTGTCAGCTTTTCTTGTGCTGGGTGGAATGAAATCAAACTTATGCCTGAACCATGTAAGCCCAATCCCTAATATCACAAGCATAAGCTTGACAACCTTTCTTAAGTTATTATATTAGTTGTATGGTGCAATAAATCCAATCTAACTAACAGCTAGACATCATAGATGAAACTATTCATGCCTTCTGTGTTCTTGGATATGTGCAGCGGAAGTCAATTCCAGAAAGAATTTAAAAAAAAAAAAAGCAATTAGTAATGAACCTCTATCATCAGTATGCCACTATCTGACCCAGCAAGCATCAAGTCCAATTTGGATGACTCCATCTCTTTGGTAGTTGGGTTGACAATAAATTTATCATCAATCAGGCCAACTCGAACTCCAGCAATTGGTTTGGAGTTGGGCACTTCAGAAAGGGCTCTGCATTGTTTGTTAAAGCTATAAGAAACGATATGATATTGTAAAAAAGCTAAAAGGATACACACACACGGACGACATGCTGATAGTGACTTACACTGCTATACCAGCTGCTGTGATCGCCAAAGAATCAGGAGAGTGCACGCCATCATAGCTTAATACCTATTATTCGAAGGGAATCAAAGACTAATAGATATCCAGATAATGTCCAAAATGTTAACACTTGTAACATAAAGCCCACTAGGCCCAGGCCCATTCATTGTAACTTATCCATTCATTGTAACTTATCTACACATATCGTGGGATTAGTTAGGATAGAATCAAATCAATTGTACAGCTTACTTTCCATAACAGATAGATTGTAATTAGTTTGATTTGCCTTGATTAAGGCTAAATATGTTTATAAAAGAGAGAAAGGATCGTCCATCAAAGGCATCCTGGAATTTCCACAACTATCAATCTTTTCACACATCCTGTCATGGTATCAGAGCTACTGTTACTCTAGCTTTGTCTCTGTGGATCATCTTGTTCAGTCGACAGTCATCTGCCTTCTTGCAATTAATCAGATCAGGGATCTGCATGCAATCTTCTCTAACAAACGTCTGTGATGATATGATCACAAGTGGCCCACCAGTGATCATCATGGCATGTTACAAATCATCTACAGGAGTGGTCGCCTATCTCTCCTAGTTATTCTAAAGATTTTTTCAACATTTTTTAAAGATCAGAGGTAGGTCATTTGCTACAATTTGTGATTTTCCAATTTTCTCAGATAGATTTGATCACAACCGTCCAACATCTTGGTTTGTGGATGGATTTGGACGCATCTTGTCTTGTTGGAAAGAGATTTTGATTCTCCTTGAACCCTGTAGATCTGATTCTCCATCAGATCTAGCTGTGGGCCTCACATAAGAATTTTGAGGCCAAAATCAAGTTCGCCTGGCCTATTTTTTGGTGTTTTTTTTGTGTAAAAATTTGTGCAGTCACTTTCTGCACTGCTGGGATACACTGTTAGCTATTTCTTGCCTCTCTGGAGCTTTGGATATTCAGCCTCTTTGTTAGTATTGTTCATCTACTTGGTGTCTGTGCTTTTGAGTTACAATTATGGACAGCCACAAAAGTGAAACTTATTTGATTAAATTCAATGGGACAAATTATTCTTCCTGGGCATTCCAATTTCAAATATACCTTAAAGGCAAAGAGTTATGGGGACATGTTGACGGAACTGATCCTGTACCTTTAGAGGATGTAAAGGCTGTCTCTAAATGGGCAACCAAGGATGCCCAGATCATGACTTGGCTTCTGGGGTCGGTTGATCCACAATACATTCTGAATCTTCGGCCCTATAAAACAGCCAAGGGAATGTGGGATTATCTCCGCCAGGTGTATCAACAGGATAACTCCGCCAGACGGTTTCACTTAGAACATGAGCTATCTCAGTTTAATCAAGGGACAATGTCCATTCAAGAATTTTACTCTAATTTTATCTGTTTATGGACGGACTACACTGAGATCATTTACTCAAGTCTCCCTGATGCATCGATTGCGGTGGTTCAAACAATTCATTCCACTAGTCAACGGGATCAATTCTTGATGAAACTGCGGTCTGAATTTGAACAAGTTCGTTCAAATCTGATGAGCCGGGTGCCTCCTCCATCCATTGATTCATGCCTAGGAGAGCTTCTTCGTGAGGAACAACGACTTACCACCCAAGCTGCTCTTCACCAAGCTATATCTTCAGGACCACTAACGGCTGCCTACCTTGCTCGTCCTAAACAGCAAATCAGGGACATGTCCAAAGTACAGTGTTACTCTTGTCAGAAGTATGGCCATGTCTCCACTCAATGCGATCAGAAATTCTGTTCTTATTGCAAACGCAAAGGCCATGTTCTTCCAGAATGTCGGCGCCGTGCTCAGTCTTCCTCCCAGAAGGCGAATCTAGCAACTTTGGATGCACCTTTTTCTGCAGATAGTCCTGCTGCCACTACCATCATGCCTGCTCAACCTTCTTCTTCATCCGCCCTTACCCCGGAAATGGTTCAACAGATGATAGTAAATGCTTTTTCTGCTCTTGGTCTCTCAGGTAAACCCAAACAATCCCACTCCACTTGGTATATGGATTCGGGGGCTTCTAATCATATGACTCATTCTTCTGATAATTTATCTCAAGTAAAGCCGTATGATGGAAATCTCCGCATCAATACCGCAGTGGCAGTATACCCATTACTGCCATCGGTGAGATTTCACATCCCTTACCCTTGAATCATGTCTTTCTTTCTCCTCAATTATCTACAAATTTATTATCTGTTGGCCAACTCGTTGATAACCATTATTCTGTCTCTTTTTCGCGTGCTGGTTGTGTGATACAGGATCAAGCATCGGGGGAGGTGATAGCGAAGGGACCTAAGTGTGGTCGTCTTTTTCCGCTACAACTCTCTACACAAGATAGGGATTTGTTTGCCTCTGCTTTGTTTTCTGCTTCAAGTTCAAATAAAAATCAGTTATGGCACAATAGATTAGGCCATCCTCATTCTCGTACTTTGTTGTCATTGTTTAAATCTGGTTTGCTTAATGATAATAAAATTTCTCTTAAAGATGCTTCTTTTGATTGTTCTAGTTGTAAAATGAGCAAAAGTAAGACTCTTCCCTTTCCTATCAGTACATCATTATCATTGAAATGTTTTGATCTTGTTCATAGTGATGTATGGGGTATCGCACCTGTCATATCCCATTCTCATTTTAAGTATTTTGTTACATTTATTGATGATTACAGTCGCTTTACATGGATTTATTTCTTACATTCAAAATCTGAGGTGTTTGTTACTTTTAAAATTTTTTTAGCTTATGTGGAAAATCACTTCTCCACATCCATTAAAACACTTCGCACAGATTCTGGTGGTGAATATATTTCAAATGAATTTCAAAATTTTTTACAACACAAAGGAATCATTTCTCAAAAATCTTGTCCTTATACACCACAACAGAATGGTGTGTCTGAGAGAAAAAACAGACACCTTTTAAAGCATTGTCAGATCACTTCTCTTAGAATCATCCGTTCCGGCCAAATTTTGGCCTGAAGCTCTGTCCACAGCAGTTCATGTTATTAATAGACTACCATCCCCACGTATAGAAAATAACACACCTTATTTTCGTTTATTCCACAAGCATCCTACTTATTCTCATCTCCATACGTTTGGGTGTGTATGTTTTGTTCTTCTTCCCCCAGTTGAACGAACAAAACTATCTGCTCAATCATCTCAGTGTGCTTTTCTAGGCTATGCGACTGACCAAAAAGGATTTCTCTGCTATGATCCGAAAGTCAAACGTATCAGGACATCTCGTAATGTTGTGTTTTTCGAACATCAATATTTTTTTCAGCATCATTTAGATCATGAAAATCCTACTGTGCTTTCTCGTGTTCCTGACTTCTGTGATGATCATGTTCCTTCCTTGGACTCTACCAAGCCTATCCTTGTGTATGAAAGACGTCGGCGGGGAAATACGATTGCAACTGACACTCCTGATTTGTCAGCTTCCTCGATACTTGACCCAGCTCCTGCTCCAGACATTCCTCACTCAGTTCCTGTTCGTCGCTCCTCTAGAACTTCCCGCCCCCCTGATCGGTTTGGTTTTACCCATACATCCTTACTTGCTACTTTGTCTTCTGTTCACATTCCTCATCATTTTTCTCAAGCAGTGGAACATGAGTGTTGGCGGCAGGCTATGCAGGAAGAACTTGACGCACTTAAAATGAATCACACATGGGATGTCGTTCCCTGTCCTCCATCCATCAAACCCATTGGCTGTAAATGGGTGTACTCTATCAAGCTACATTCTGATGGTACTCTTGCTCGTTATAAAGCTCGGTTAGTGGCACTTGGCAACCGTCAAGAGTATGGTATTGACTATGATGAGACATTTGCTCCGGTGGCCAAGATGACAACAGTGCGTACTATTCTTGCTATAGCAGCATCTCGTTCATGGCCTCTTTATCAGATGGATGTGAAGAATGCCTTCCTCCACGGAGATCTTAAAGAGGAAGTTTACATGCGCCTTCCTCCAGGATATGCTACTACCTCTACTCATGAGGTGGCCCGGCTCCGTCGCTCACTGTATGGACTCAAAAGCGCCCAGAGCTTGGTTTGAAAAATTTCGGTCTACTCTGCTTCATCTTGGATTTGCTCAAAGTCCCTATGATCCTTCCTTGTTCCTCAATAACACTGCTCAAGCTACCACTATTCTCCTAGTATATGTGGATGATATCATCATCACAGGCACTCACAGTAAAATGATCCATAGTCTTCAGTCCTCGCTTCAAACTGCATTCCATATGAAAGACATGGGTCCTTTAACATATTTCTTGGGTCTTGAGGTTCAACAGTCTAGGAAGGGATTGTTTTTACATCAGCATAAGTATGCTACTGATCTTATTGATCTTGCCGGCCAAAAGGATGCAACTCCTGTGGACACTCCATTAGAGGTCAATGTAAAACTACGAAAAGATGATGGGGACCTCCTTTCCGATCCCACCTCCTACAGACGTTTAGTTGGGAGTCTCGTCTACTTGACTATCACTCGGCCTGACATCTCATATGCTGTGAATGTTGTTAGTCAATTCATGCAAGCCCCACGCCATCATCATCTGGTTGCTGTCAAACGGATTATTCGGTACATTCTTGGTTCTCTGACACGAGGATTGGTTTTTTCCGGTTGGCACCCCACTCACCCTAAATGCTTATTCTGATGCCGACTGGGCCGGATGCCCGGATACTCGCCGATCTACTACAGGCTGGTGTATGTATTTGGGTGAATCACTCATCTCTTGGAAATGCAAAAAGCAGGAAAGGGTCTCCCGGTCTTCCACTGAATCCGAATATCGTGCTATGTCATCTGCCTGTTCTGAGATCCTTTGGCTTCGTGGCTTACTTGCAGATCTGGGGTTTCCTCAGACTTCCGCTACTCCTCTTCATGCAGACAATACTAGTTCCATCCGTATCACTGAGAATCCAGTCTTTCATGAACGGACAAAACATATTGAGGTGGATTGTCACTTTATTCGCGATGCTTATGACCGCAAGATCATTACTTTACCCCATGTTTCCAGTCAACTCCAACTTGCAGACATTTTCACAAAAGGATTGCCTCGGCCACGCCATGAGTTCTTGATTCGCAAATTGCTGTTGTTTGACCATCATCAATTTGAGGGGGGGTGTTAACACTTGTAACATAAAGCCCACTAGGCCCAGGCCCATTCATTGTAACTTATCCATTCATTGTAACTTATCTACACATATCGTGGGATTAGTTAGGATAGAATCAAATCAATTGTACAGCTTACTTTCCATAACAGATAGATTGTAATTAGTTTGATTTGCCTTGATTAAGGCTAAATATGTTTATAAAAGAGAGAAAGGATCGTCCATCAAAGGCATCCTGGAATTTCCACAACTATCAATCTTTTCACACATCATGTCACAAAATTGATTACATGCATTTGATAATGGTAATTGACAGTTTTAGAGAGAGAGAGCTGAATGTCTATGATAGTTTTAGAGAGAAAGAGCTGAATGTCGTATCCTCCTTTAGGATCGACTGATGTATATATAAGGGCTTAATACCCTAATTACAATCAATTACAAATCAATCACAAATCTTAGATCCTAAAATTAAGTAACAACCTTTGACTAATTACAATGTAATAAATGGGCCTAAATGGATGGGCCTGGATTGACAGTAATGAGAGTGTGGACTGTGGACAGCTTTCCACCTCGAGCATTTGCAATGCACTGCAGATTATGGAAAATATGCCAAGTGATGATTGCTTCTTTGATAAAAAGACGAGGAACAAACAAAGGATAAATACTAAAGATTTCATATTATAAACACAGAAATGATTAAGCTTGCCAATTAGAAAGAAAACACTGGCTTTTGGGGCAAGCTACTAAAGTCATACTTCTCTATTATCATTGAGTTCCATCTCTAACCTTCTTTTATTTATTTGGATAGGTAAAGTAACTCGAACCTGACACAAACCCACAACATCAATGTTCAAACAATAAGCACCTTGCAAATGTAATTGGGGCTGTTGTCATAAGCACTTAACTAGTATGAAAAGAAGATAGGACTGATACAATAGCTGAGCAGTTGCATGACAACATATATTCACTAAGACCATATACAATACCAAAAGACTACTATGAGTCTATGACAATGTGTCCATTAAGATTAACATGACTAACCTTTTTATGACAAAGTGGTAGTAAATAAATAAATAAAGTTTAAAAAATAGTAAGCACTCTCAATATGACATGGTGAGAAGATGAATTGTTGTTTCATCATTTATCATTTACTGTAACCATATCCCATCTAATCAATGAGACCAGTACTACTTTTCTCAAAGTAGAACTGAAATTTGGTCTGGCAATTTTTTAAGGCCAACTTCCCTCCCTGAAAATGATATCCAAATCCCATTCCTGTGGTCCTCAGGTTCCCCATGAAAATGCAATGAAACTTTAATTTAAGGCCCTGTTTGGCACTGTTCCGGTGTATTTCCTGATTAGGTGCTGACGTCAGGCTGTGCTGAGATGGGCTCGTGCTGAGACTGGTGTTGAAACATTTCTGCAGAGAATATGCTGTCCAAAACTCGTTTGGTAAAATTATAGCAGTTTTCTTCAAAGGATGGCAACACAGTTGACCCTTGAATTTAAATCTATTACTGTTGTAAATGGGACATACCTTTAGAAATTACAACGTGGAGCATACTTGTAGAAATTATAACACATGGGGCCCACCTCCATATGATTTCCAATGTGGGTCCACCTCTATAGAAGATCTCAATGATTACTATTTGCCTGTTTTGGTCAAAATGGGGATTGACCAATGACATACAAGCGATGTGCATCCTTTAATCTTTAGAGATCATGTCTTGGATGGGTTGGATCAGTCCTAGAATAAATAATTTAACAAGCTTTACATGAGCCCTATGTATAATATGTATGTATGTGTATATATGACATACACAAGAGTGGCCTATCAACACAGAACGAGCACATTGTGCCTATGCGCAGAAGGTGCAGAGTCACTGTGGCCCACTCTTGATGATCAAATAAGGTGTCAAATTATTAAATGCTCCTACCATTCATACCTGTCCTCTATCATGAAGCAAATCCAATTTAGGTAAAAAACTAAGCAAAATCATGCGCATCAATGGTGTGATCATTGGTCATAAGTTGGTTAGATCAACATGGAATTAACAAATTAAGAATTATACATATATATCTAATATGTAATCATCAAACTAAGAGAGAGAGAGAATGGAAGGAGTCGTGTGGTCTATGAGGGTGGAGAGAGGGGGGAAGGAGTCGTGTGGTCTGCGAGGGTGGAGGGGGGTTTAGGGAGACAAAGAAGAGAGCGGGGGGGGGGGGGGGGGGGGAATGGGATTGTAGATAGCAAGCAGGCGAAAAGGAAGAGATGTGATTGCGCCAGCTGGTTGTAAGATCCGTGGCCGTGGCCCACCTATCAAAAACAGGTCGGTATTTCGATGGTGGGTTCTCCCTTGGCGACTGGGCGTGCTGATATGCACTTCATCCCACATCGGATGCAGACAAGTCCAGAGCCTGAGCTTAAGTACCCATAGTTACCTCCACTTCAATAGCTAGCTTTTGTGGTGGGTAAGGCCCGTGACATTACACCGGTTGTTCCAAATAAAAAATGAAGTTGAATCGTTTTTCATTTCTTGCTCCAGTGGGTCAAATATTTTGGGATCGTTCCTGTAAATCAGAATTTGGAACAGTAATTACACTTACCAAACATGTTTCGGACAGTCCTATCTTGTGGGAACATGGGACCGTCCCATTGACATGATGCCAAACAGAAGGTTACCCTTTCAAGGGCGGATTCAAGGTTTTAGATCCCAATGCCAAATTGCCAATCCTCTGCCAGTTGGGACAAAGGCAAGTCGATGCCGCCATGCCATCTTTGCCGAACCAGTACGGGCATGATTATCTTTCAAAAAAATTCAAAATAAAAGAAAATAAAGAAATAATAGGAAAAGGCTAAAAATGTGTACGATGATTGAATTCTATCTTAAATTAACTACAGAGATAATTAATTTTGCGCCACCATGCCTCTTTATAGCTAATGGAAGGATCATCTATATAATAAGGGAGCTCAGTTTTTGAATTCCCCATATTTTGGACCCTTGCATAAATCCTAGGGATATTTTGGACCCTTGGATTTAAGAGGGGAATGAAAAAAGGGGCTAAAAGTTGGAGAAATTTATGAGTTTTTGCCATCCCTATCAAAAGCACGTTCACATCTTGGTTTGTACAGCGCAAAAAGGGGCAGCAAGTTTGAATTATTTACAGGTATGGCCATCCCTTCTTCATTTAAAAGAAAAGCAAGAGTGTATACTTTCTTATTGTTCTGCCATTGATCAAAAAGGTGTGAAAAGCAAAAAAAAATTCTTTTGTAAGGGAGCTCAGTTTTTGAATTCCCCATATTTTGGACCCTTGGATTTATGTACATAAATCCTAGGGCTGAGATTAAGAGGAAAGGGGTTGAGGGGTTTAAGGGGGTTTGAGAGTCCAGAGCTCTGGGACACTACTTCCCCAGATCCCTGGACTCTTTCTCCCTTATCTGGGCGACGGATCAAGGAGTCTGGGCCAGGTTTGGGGTTAGGTTCAGGTTAGATGGGTTTGGGTTGGATTTGGGCTCGGATTGATTTGGGCTAGAGTTTGATGAGTTGGATTGAGTCAGGTTCAGGTCAGGTTTGACGGGTTTAGTTAAGGGCCCAATCAGGGTCTGTGTCAGAGGTTTGGGGCCCAAAAGGTGGGCTGCAGTGGGGTCCGGTATGGGCAATAATCACTGAGACCCAGGTTTCGCAGATTTTGATCCGCCCGTCGGATTTCAAAGTTCTATATATGGATGGAAAGTCCTCGATGAGTAGATCGCGATGAGCCAACTTTCGGAGCGATCAGGGGTCTAGAAGTGATAGGTGATTTTTCAGGTGGGCACCCCGGGGGTGCGGGACCTGCTATTATGATTTTTGATCCGCCCATCGGATCTCGAAGTTCTATATATGGACGGAAAGCCCTCGACGAACAGATTGCAATGAGCCAATTCCTAGGGCAATCAGAGGTCCGGGAATAATAGGTGATCTTTGACTCGGGACCTAATCAGGACATCGTTAAATAGGGTGGACCGAATTACCCCTCATAGGGTGCCAAAATTCAAGTTAGTTGTTAGGTGGTCAAAAGAAGAGTACTTAGATTTAGTTGTGCTCAGAACGTGGTGCGTCGTGCCTTCAGATACGGGCAATCACTAGTTTGAACATAAAAGGGCACCAAGTTACCAATGCATAAATTATTATTACATTAAAATAACAAACCGCAAATGATAACATTAACAACGTTGGGGCTTATGAGGGCAACCAATTCTTCAGTACCACATTGATTTTCACATTGGCTCAAACCAATCTTGATCTATCTTGATCATCATTACCATAAACTCAACTCTTTATTAAATAATTAGGGAAATGAAATGGATAAAAGACCTAAATTGTCAAACAACTCCTCCAGCTCCATCACCATACTAATAAGTAATAACTCGCTTGTGACATTGATCATTAATCTCATACTAATCACCGCCATAATAGTACTACGTGTAGGTCCCATTATCTGCATGTAATGAGTACAAGAATTTGGATACTTTTGAGAAAAAGTTAAGGGTTTACTTGTAATTATGGGTCAATACTCAATAGATTAATATGTAATTATGAGAATAAATTTGCCTGGATTAGGATTATATTAAATTTGTGTTATATTATGCTAGTATTATTATGTGATTAGAGTTTCCTAGTAGTCTGTCTCCTATACATCTCCTAGTTTGAGTTGATATCTTCGGTTGCACTTTTAAAAAATCATTTTCTATTTTCAATAAAAACATATCAAAGAATTTTGTCAAAATGTAGTTCTAATTTTAACTTAGTATCAGAGCTTAGGTTAAGGTTAAGTTTAGGTTCGGCAAAAGATTTCCAAAATCATCTTCTTCCAAAACCAAAGTCGCCTTGTTGTTGGTGCTGTCAACATCAATTACCGAGAGAGGTTTGCACTAATGAAGATGAGATCCACACATTAGAAGGACGATCAAAATAATACAATGGTGTACAAGAGTTCTCTTTATAATCATACGCACATTCGTCAAGCCTCTCAATTTTGTATTTTTCATCAAGCTGCATAATCCATATGTTTTTTAAAGAGATCACAACATATCAGATCTATGAGCTGCCAACTCTGACATGCTAAGAAAAGAGCATGATGCAAAAGTGACGGACTTTATAGACAGACGGTGACCACCAGCAAAGCACAAAAGACATTTGGCAAAACATCAAATGAGATCAAAGGGCTCATATTTATTGAGAACAATCACAAATTAGCCACGTCAACAAAAGTCAAATCTAACGTTTATGAACTTCTTCAAATAAGGAGGAGAAACTTTTGTAAACAAATCAAAGCTGTGCAACAGAAGAATGGTGAACCATTCAGCAAATCTAATTAACCACTAGAACTAAATAGTAAGCATCTATTAAATCCAACTAGATGAAATCAAAGAACAAGAAAATACCTATTGCAGAAAAACCAAGAAAAAGAAAGAAAATTCATCTGGTTGTTTGGTAAGAAATTAAAGGCTGTGATTAAGAGAAATAAAGTAATTAATGACCCACATAAACACACAGAACTACTACCCCTTCCACCCTCAGGCAGCATTCCAAATTAGCAAATAGATTGTGTTACAATTCAGATTCTGCCGAAAAGCCAGTGGCCCAGCACACACCTACCCTGGACTTTCCAGTTTCCACACAGATATGTAACCAAACAGCCCTTAAAACACAGGTATAAGAAGATATCCTTAGGCATGTAGATCAGCTTTACACGTCAGAAACATGCATAAGTTTGCAGGGTTTTTTTTCTTTTTCTTTTTTTTTTTAAAGGAAAGCATAAGTTTGCAGGCTTTCAAATACATCAGGTCTTCAAGATTATTTTGTGAAAACACTTAATTCCGCATGGTTCTCAGTACACCATAATTCTAGAGGTGCACCATTGTTTTCTAGTCTTCAATGTATCATACACTTTCTTAGCCTGATAAAGTTGCTCAAACCTCCTTGTATTACTATAGATAAGCCTGTTTCCTTTTTTGTATGCGTGTGTTGATTATAAATATGGTGGTTGGGATCATTAATCAACCACAACAACTTCTCCAAATCTTTTGTGATTTCTAGAGTTATTTCGTGGCATCAGAGCTTAGGCTCTTTGTCTGGTTGAATCCAAGTAGTCTTGGATTCTGTCAGTAAAGAGTGGTGGGCCATTTTTCTGTTGAGAAATTTTCAGATCAGTTCTCATCCAGCATGGGTTCCACCAAGCTGCTGTAATAGCTTGTTGTTCCTCTTTATCTGCTTTCTTTTCAAATCAAATCAGCCAAAACAGATCCCTAGATTGGTTGACACTGCTCAAATCGATCAACACTGTGCTCTGTTCTCATCTACTGTGAGGTCCACAAAGCTGATGTCAAAGCCTTTTTCCTCCCAACCTTCCTTCTCTTCATTCAAATGCACAAAACAGAACTCTAGCAACAGTCGGTTGATACTGTGCTCAGGCAGCAACTGTGGCCAATCCAGCTGGGCCGATCTTAGATCACAGATCTTCAAGATACTGCAGGATATTGGTCACCCATCCCAGAGGTATCTCTGCTTAAAGTTTGAGCCCAAAAGGACTCCGTTTGGCTGGGTTTTCAGGCCCTTTTGTGCGTCGGCAGTTTTCTGTACCCGATTTCATCGCTGCCGTTGGATCTTCTTGATTACTTACAGATTTGCTTCAAATCTGAAGACAACGTGTGCCACTCATGTACGAACATAACCTGGAACTTTGATCGGTGAAAATAAGAAGTCTTGTACTTTTTTCCGGGCCTGAAGGATGTCCAGACTCAGGTGTTTTATATATATATAATATATATATATATATATTGCACTGTTATGGTTATATTAGGGCTATTTACTGCATTTTTTGAGTACTGTGAGTGCCTCTGCATTTTTATGCACTGTTCTGGTTATATTTGAGCTATCATGGCTACCGATCATGCAAAAGTCATCCCTGTTCGATGGATGGGACAAACTATGCCTATTGGGCCCACCTCATGACTATTACTTTGAAAGAAAAGAAGCTCTGGAAATATGTTTCCACCAAAGTAGAGAAACCTACAGATCCTACTAAGGAAGAAGAGTGGGAATTTGACATGGGCAAAATTAACTCTTGGTTAGCAAACTCTGTAAGCCCCACCATTGGCTTTCAGCTTGCCAAGTTTTCTTATCCCAAAGATGCTTGAGAATATTTAGCCTGTCTCTATGTCCTAACCAACTCCGCTAAGATATATCATTTGGAGAGGGAACTTCGGAATGCTCAACAAGGCCATGACTCAATTCATGCCTTTTATGTGAAAATGACAACTCTAAGGGGCCAGTTGTCATTTATGGAGCCACAGTTCACTTCCGCCGCTGACTCTACCACCTTTGAAACCTACCATCAAGAAACTAGGCTTGTCCAATTCCCGATGGCACTCCATCCTGAATATGAGCATATTAGAAGTATGCTTTTGCATCAGTCTCCTCTTCCCTCAGTGGATATGGCCAGTGGCGGACCCAGGATTTCTGTTTGGGCGGCGCGAATAATGGTTAATCGAAAAGGTTAAAACATTCTTTTGATGTTTCTTCTTTACATTCACAATAGCAAAAGAGAAACTGAAATTTATATCAATAAATTTTCATAAAAACAAAGTAACAAACAGTTTTAGATCTGATCATCACAAAACCTTTTTTCCAAGGCAATTTTGATGAATCTCCATATAAGCAAACAGACAGTTGCAAACCATCACAGAGCAACAAAAATAGCGAGCACATACTTAAAACTCAGAGATCTTTCAAGATCCAAATCTAGTAGATTCAGATAACCCAACAATTTGAAGAAGAGGGTAAATTCGAATGCGAGGACTCTCGATAAATCAATGCATGTGAGAAAAACGCACAAGAACAGAAATCAATCAAGTTTTTTAGCAGAAAATAGATGGATTCAAGTAGCAGAAGATGAGAAATAGATAAAAATGATTGTGGATTTAGATTCCTTACAATATGAAGAGATCGATCAAAGCTTTTCACAACGATCGAGAGTCTGAGAGAGATGAGAATGCCAGCCTTCAAGAATCTCGGCAGTGAATACCATAGAGAAGGGAGTTTTGTCGTCCTTCGTTACTTTTGACCCATGTCGATGAGAATCCAGAAGGAGAGAGAAGGCCAGAGAGAATCAAAGACATTGCAATTGCCGATTTGCAGCTTCAATGACGATGGAGATTGGAAAGGGGTTTTGATGTAGAGGAACAAGGGTTCTGCCGATTTGGAAAATGGGGGTTTTCAAACGAACTGAAGGGCTTGGCAGGGGCATTGTAAGTTATCATTTACATTTAAGTGGGCATGATGGGCTTTTCACTGGGGCATGGGCATATGGCTCATAGCCCACTAAGGAGCTTTCCAAATCTCACCTGGGGCGACCGCACCCATATTGCACGACGTAGGTCCGCCCCTGGACATGGCTCAGTTGATATGGCATTATCTAAACTGCTATCAGAAAAGCAAACACAGTCTTCTCTTGCCACCAAGAGAGCCACAGATGGGGACCATGTACTTGTTTCTGCCTCACCTACCTCACAGCCTGGACTTCTTGGACCGCCTCGTTATTAAGGTGGACCCTCTGCCATTTGCAATTATCGCAAAAAGAAAGGAGACTCGAAAAAGGACTGTCATGTTCGTCCAAGAGGTCCATCTCGACGACCTGGTTATCTTCGGCATCATCTACAGATGGGGCCTCCGCATACGGCCCTTTCTACTTCCGCTGATGCTCCTACCTCTTCAGATCTCGCAACTCAGATTCAGTCCATCATTGCCGAGCAGCTCCAACAAATGATGCTATCCTCTTGCTCTAGGTCTTCAGCTTCTCAGTCTTCAGCAACTTTGCCCGCCATTGCTCCCTTCTCTCCCAAAGGTAACAAAGCGATCCCAAGGATATTTAACTCTGTTCATATGACCTCTGATGCCTCACTTCTTACTCATACCTACTCACCCTCATTTCCTCATTTCATTTATACTACTGAGTACTGACAGCTCCCAACTTCCTGTTAGTAAAATAGGATCTATCACTACTGGTTTGTTTTCTATTCCATTGTTCTTTTTGTCCCTAATTTATCTATGAATCTTTTCTCAGTCAGGTTGCCCAAGATGGATATATCATTACGTTTTCCTCCTCTGGATGTTCTGTACAGGATCCATCAACAGGGAGACAGATTGGGATAGGGCATAAATCAGGCAGCTTGTATTCTTTTGATTTACTTCGCTTGCCTCATCCACCTGCTATGGCTGCTATTGCTGGGGATCGTCTTTCTTTATTTCATCTTTGGCATTCTAGATTAGGCCATCTGTCTGCTACTTGTTTAAGAC
Source organism: Litsea cubeba (assembly GCA_012931725.1). Lineage (NCBI taxonomy): Eukaryota > Viridiplantae > Streptophyta > Magnoliopsida > Laurales > Lauraceae > Litsea > Litsea cubeba. Next base: position 12,820,865 of record CM022947.1, read on the forward strand.
AATTAATTTCTTCTGGTAGTCTGGGAAATGTAACTTTTAAGACTTACCTGATTGTTTAAGTTGTCGTGTTTCCAAATCTATCGCTTTACCCTTTTATCGAAGAACTACTCACACTACACATGCTTTTGATTTAGTACACTCTGATATTTAAGGACCAGCCTCCCAACCCACCTTATGTTCTGTTTATTGATGATTGTACAGGATATACATGGGTATATTTAATGAAACATAAGCATGAACTGTATGACATATACGTTTCCTTTGCTAACATGATTAAAACTCAATTCTCAACCAAAATTAAAATGTTCAGGTCTGTGTCAAATCTGAACTCCAGTAACTCCTACATATGGCAAGAATATTCAGGAGTGAATAAATAAACTTCATCTAGCTGTAGATTTCCCAAACATGTCCATGAATATAATCCAAGCAAGCCATCAACTAGTTACGCAACACCTAAATAACATACAAATCCAAAGTATGCACAAAGGAGACGTGTCAAAAGCGAGAATGCAGATCCAACACCTGCTCCATAGCATAACATCAAGGGAAGAGAACTCGGTGGCCGAAACGATAAGTTTTCTTTCCATAAAAAAAACTCAAAACATAACTAGAGTGACATTGGTGAACAGCTCTAAAAATGCATAATTAAAATAGAAAAATAAATAGAATCTTAACCTTCCACCTAAGCATCCTAATCATACCATTGCAACTATTAAGAAATTTAAACAAAACTAACTGGAGTTTTCTACTTTAAACTAGGATCGGGAGCCATAAACCTCCTTTTGCTTTTCAACCAAAGAATAGAATCCTTATTTATCTAAATGAAGAATTATTGCATCATGTGGAATATCCACATATTTTCTTGACATATTCCACTCCACATGTCATGTCAAATATTCAGTATTTGTGAGGTCACACTTGCATCATAACATGTCAAACTTTTGCACGGTCAGCACGATAGTTTTTTTTTATCTCTTCAATCCAACGAATCCACCAATTTCTCTAGCAATCAGTAAAGCCTCGAAGAATGAAACATTAGCATCTTTATTGACAATGAAATTATGAAATGCACAAATCAAATACACATTGCCATTCGACAGCAATCATAAGAAGTGGTCATCAGGCCGACGGAAACTGATGACTTGCATAGTCAACAGTTTTCTTAGGTAGGTAACTTAAATGGACCCAATGTCCCAATCCCCATCCAGAAACAATCGTCCAACTTGAGTTGAAAAACACACAGCAGTCCGAACAAATCCAAAGCCTTACATCAGAAGTCATGATGATCACATGAGGATGAAATTTGGCCCAGCCATAGTTACCTGTCATTTCCTTGCCCCCTACCCCAACACACAAATCTTTTCTCCTTTCCCAAAGAAAAATAAAATAAAAACACTCTCTCTGCTAGGAACACATTCAGAACCCCGTAACTGGATTTGGCAATTGCTAATAGCAACATGGGTCATTCAAGAAAATTCCTGTGTGTGGCACAAATATAACTTTTCACTGGTACATACACTAGATTCCTTATGAGAAAATTAAGAGATTATAAACCTCACAAAAACCATCATCAAAATAACAAATACAATAATGACATTTTGATAAAGAAATATCAGAGAAATTTCATAAACAATAATAAAAATTTCATCTACTAACACGAGTGACAAGATCCTGTAGCAGAGGTGGAGTGTAATTGACAGGTTGTCAGCTCATACACTCCCTCATAGGAGGGGGGGGGGGGGGGGGCGTGTTCTTAAAGCTCATGCAAAACTTACCACAATCATATTCAAAGACAAATCAGTAGATTAAAGAATGTAGAATGTGAAGAAACTATATTAAAGCAATTGCGTTTAAATGGAGATTGACTAGACAAACAAAAGATATGGACCCAGAAAACACAAAGTGAGATCCCAATAAGAGATGAGGTTGGTACCCATGATAATATCTGTGTTTCGTGGTAAAAGCCCTTCAACATTGTTGGGCGCAAGGGTCTATCTATCAATCTGCAAACGAGAACCTGCATTCAAAACTTACAGTTTATCTCAACACTTCATAGGCATATGAATACAAATACTGCATACAGACTCCATTGAATACAAATACTGCATACTTAGCAGTTAGCATACAGACTCCATTGAAATCACTATATACATATGCTTGTATTGGTGTGTGCGCATCCCCGTGTACTATGCACCACCTTTGGGCCTAGAATCTTCAGCAAAACTTCCACAATAGAAAAAGGGTACATCCTACTCTAAATTCAATGTTGAGTGGTTCCCGTTCTCTTCGAAGATCCTTCTGTTGAAGCAGTGATAAAATCCCTATTATTCCAAACACTTTGTATGGCAAATTTTGTGTGTGAATATTAATTCAAAACAGCTTTATCTAAGGTCAGGTTTTAGATATCAATGGTCATTCTAATTGAAAGATGTCAACATTGTCATGATGGCCCTCCAAGTTGACGTTTCTCTCTTGATGTCCTTTTCTTAAAACACCTTTCTTAATTAATGCCCTTGAGATTCAATCAACATTGGTCGAATCTCAAAGTTAAGTGGAAGATGATGCCAAAACTTTAAAACTCAAAAGGACAAAAGTGGTGTGTGCGTGTGGGTGGGTGTGGGGTAGATGATTAGAGGCTTAAAAAAATAGAAAAACAATGCCCCATCTCCTATAAATTTACGGTATGTAGTTTACATGTGGAGAATGAATTTAAGTAACAATAGGCTGTCCCACTTGGCTTTCTTAAGTCAATCTTTGAATACTTAGTTTTTCAAAAAAGTAGTTTTGATCTTCCAGAATCAGTTTAAATGACTTCAGAATAAAATTGCTCCCGATCAAAATGATAAATCCTCACATCTTTCTTGCTGAAAAAAAATGCATGCACACGCACACACCCACACGCGCTCATAGACCCACACACACACACACATGAGAGAGAGAGAGAGAGAGAGTTGTCACACCTCATGATCTTTGGCCCTCCCTTCGCGTTTGAAAAAACCACCACTGAGATAATGCATAGTCAAATTGAAGTTAAAATTTTAAAAAGAATAATTAAAAATAACATACACACATTTGAAAGGATATTTTATATAAACCTGAGACGTGTGAAGTAAACCATACCTGGTCCGACCAGCTGCAGAAAACCGTTCTTGATAATTTACTGAGAGAGGGAAGAAATCAGAAGGCTCACTTGGAACATCATCTAAACAAACAGAAGTGTAGATAATCTACAAAAGAACAACAAAAAATGGGTTTACTCGTGCGTGAATAGCGCCATACCAGGTTCATAAAATGGAATTCCCTAACAAATTCACCAGTAACTTATAAAGAACAAGGAAAAGAAAACAATTAGAATGATATCTAATAGCAACAACAAACTGAAACTGATAATTGCGTTTTCTCAAAGAACAATACATGCAGCTCCAAAAAAACCGGAATTGATGTGTTGTTGACCACTGAATTAGAAGAAAAGGAGAAAAACAATTAGGATGTACAAAATGTCACCAGTATACTGAAATTGTGTGTATTTTATCATAGAACCATACAATAAATAAAGCTGCCAGAATTGATGTGTTGCTCTCATCTTATGTTGCGTCTAAAAAAGTATTGATTGTGTGTTTATATCATGTTCATAACATTTATCATGATAAACTGAATGCCAGGTAGTAAAATGCATGTTTCAGGGTCACCCTGGTACTCAAAAGGGCTACAAACACTATTTAAAACCAGCAAAAACAGAAAAACAGTTAACTTCAATGGATGTTACTTTCTTTGCACATCTTTCATTTTATTCTTCACGAGGTTCTCAGCTACAAAGTACATATCCATCTCAGGGGGAGGTTTCCCCATACTATACTATCATTCTCCATGTACTTGAATCTCCATCATATGTGTTTGATATTATTCAAATCATCGCACAACCAGCCTTTCCAGGTGATTCATGTACAACCAGAAGAAAGTTCCAACTTAAAGTGGGAACTCAGATGTCACCCACATGTAGTAATCACACTCATTGCTGTCCCTTCAAAGTGGGTCTCAAATAATAACAAAAACCAAGTGGCCCCATCATTAACAAGAATCTATTTTCTTCAAAGTTAGCTTCACAATGGACATGCTTATATGTCACAAAGCCAACTCTAAATTTAAGGCATTAGATCAATGCTAAAACTAGAAACATCTCCCATGAGAAACTAAGAATCAATTTAAAAGTTTTCGCAACATCAATAATCCAAGAGAAAGTACAATTAAGCCAAAATCATGTGTTCTATGTGGTTCAAATGGATTAAATAGCTTTGCACATGTTTAGGTAGATTCCTCGGGAGCAAAATCTCCAATATATTTCATTCTATAACTTTCTCTCTTTTTTATTTTTATTTTTTGCATGCTATCTAAAGGGCGTTTATGAACACATCAAACAATTTAAAAAGGGGAGAAAAACCTCCACCTCCATTCTAGAGGGATATCTTTAAATTTGTGTCATCACTAACTTTTTTTCACAAATTAATTCTCCTATGGAGAGAGCAGGAACTATTGTCATATCCATAAGATCCAAACCGTACTAAATGTCAAGTGGTCCCTTGGCTGTAGTTCAGCTGTTTAGGGATATGGGCATGGGAATAGATTGCGTGAGTTCAAATTCCTCATTTAGAAGAAAAACAGAAAGAAAGAAAATTGATTCAAGGACTTTTTATAGATCCAACAACATACGCCTGGCTGGTTATTGCCAAAAATTAAAATAATTCCATCATCATCATCATCAAAGAGCCCAGAAAGCACCCGGGTAGGGAAGAATAGCCAATGAGCTAATCTCCAAGCAAAGTCTTAAGGATAAGAATCCATAGCGATCAAAACCGTCTTGGTCTCACACCACAGACAGACCACCAAGAGAAATTCTCAAGGAGAGAAATTTTATTATCAATCAACTTGTTGAAGGAAAGAGATTACAATCCTTTATATAGGCATTGCTTTTCTAATTCTATTCTTGGAAACAACTCCAATTGAAATCAAATTCTAAATCCTAATATAAACATTCCAATAAAATCAAATCTATATTCATGAATTCTAGCTACTCATTATTTATTTAATTGGAAAAAACAGGAAAGACCCCTAAGCTTGCACGATCTTGAACTTTTGATTTCTTTAATGGGCTTCGGTGGGCTTGGGCCCAATGGGCTGGTGATGCAGCAATACCATATCATTACAACAAGACTCGTGGGCCACATGTGGGACCCATGAAATTCTAATTTTAATTAGTTTTATTTTAGTAATAGTATAATTAGGATTAGTTTCTAATTATTATTTGGTTTCCTAGTTTGGTTTAGATTGTTTTCTTAGCCCTTAAGTTTCTTTTCTTATAAATATGACATTGTAGAGATTGGTAATCTCAGAGAGAATTGAGTTAATAGAAGAATTATCGTTGAAGACTGTTTCTTCCTCGTGTGATTGTTCCCTGGGAACCCTAATTGTGCCCAAGCACTTGCATCAATTGGTATCAGAGCCAAACGATCACTCGATCGATCGCCGTTGATTACCCCTATCCATCGTCCATCAACCCCGTTCCATATCCACTATCCCACCCCCATCCCATAATCCAAAACTAAGTCCCCTGCGACCATTCACCCACCGCCGAAACCCCAAATCCACCGCCTGCCATCATCCTTCACAACCCGAGCCCCATCCCACCGGAATCCCCAAACCCAGCCCAGAGACACCGAAACCCAAACCGCTTCCCAAATTGCATCCCTTCATCAGTCCCCTACAACCAACCCCCCAACTCCTCGCACGCTCCAGCAGAACCCAACCCCCAATCCAACAACCCACCCACCCTAGCCGAGCCTCCCTACTCTTCCTGCACCGACAAAAAACCACCGGAACCCTCTTCCCACAACCCTCTCCCTTCTTCGGCCAGATCCCAACCAAAAAAAAAAAGCAGAAAGAAAGAAGAAGAAACGCATACGGTACACTGAATCCGGCAGCCTCTTCGCCATCGTCCTCGCCAATCCTTGCCGTCGCGCCGCCCTCGCTGTCGTCGCGTCGTCCTCGCGGTCATCGTCGCCCGCCAGCACCGAGATCGCCAGACATCGCCATCGCCTCGCACCACCCTCCTTTCATCTTTGCCAGTTGAGAGAGAACGAGGAAGGGAACTCAGAACCCTTCCTTCGTTTTTCTTTCTTCTCTACACATCCCGAGAAGAAGCATACGTGTGCCAGCCAATTGGGCCTCATCTGAATTTGGGCCAAGCCCATCCCAGGCCTAGTTCAAGTTGATTTCTGATCCTGACCCATTCACACAAGAGACCCAGTACCATCAGCAGAACTCAGTAAACAACAAAATTTGACCAAGATCAACCGTTGGATCTACCAAGATCAACCGTTGGATCTTGTTTCCGCATTATCATAGCCATCCGCCGTCAGATTTTCGATCCGTTTTAACCAGCGTGATCGTGGAAGGCAGATCTACACATCAGGTCAGTCAGAAATTTTCAATTTGCATTAAAACAAAAATGCCTCCAAAGAAGCAGGTTGACGCGGAGTCTTCCTCTCACAATGATGATGATTTGAGGGGAACCGTTGCGCAATTATCGATAACTGTTAATCAACTATCTGCAACGATGGCTCAAATGCAAGTTCAAATGCAAGCGACTCTTGAACGGATTGAAACCCGATTAACCAATTTGGAAACTAATCGGCGTGATGATAATCATCGCGATGATGGAGGACATTATCGAAATCAACGAGATCCACATGTAGTCAACGTTGATCGTGATTTGGGTATTAAACTTGTGATTCCCGAATATGATGGGAAATTGAACCCAGATGAATTCTTGGATTGGTTAGTGTGCGTTGAAAATATTTTTGCGCATAAACCAATGACAGATGGTCATAAGATTACACTGGTGGCAACTCGATTTCGCAATTATGCTGCGATATGGTGGGCCGAGTTGCAAAAGAAGCGAAGATACCAGCAAATTGACCCTGTTGACACGTGGGCCGAGATGAAAATTTTGTTAAAGCAAATATTCTAGCCTGTCAATTATTCCAGAGATCTGCGTTCACGTTTTCAATACTTGAAACAAGGATCTAAGACAGTTATTGAGTATTCTGAGGAATTTATGACCATGCAAGCTCGTTGTGGTTTGAATGAAGATGAGGATGTATTAGTTGACAGATACTTTAATGGGCTGACACTTGACATACAAGATATCCTCACATTCAAGCATTTTGAGAATGTTGATGAGATTGTTCAGCATGCTATCAAAGCTGAGGGAATTGCACATCATCAAGCCAGAAAACTTAATGCCTCTAAATGGGTTATGCAGAAGAATTCTTCACTTGCAGGTTCTAAACCGAGTGATTCATCGGAGAAAGAATTCACCAAGCCCGAAGGTCAAAATAGGATCACATGCTTTAATTGTCACCAACAAGGGCATCGTGCAAGGGAATGTCCCAAATGTATCCACTTGATTGAGAATGAAAGTGATGAGAAGGATGTCCCAGATGATCCTAAAGAAACAGAGGTTGCAGCTGAGACAGAAGAATTAGAGATTTACAATGCAGTTGACGGTGAATCTCTCATGGTCTAGGAAGCACAAACACTTCTCCGGGGCCAGAGTGTCGGTGTCCGACACGGGTCGGACACGGACACGCTCCAGACACGCTCCGACACGTGTCGGACACGCCCAAAAGAGTGTCCTGATTATTTTTTTTATTTTTAATATTTCGGACACGCTGGGGACACGCAGGGGACACGCTGGGGACACGCTGGCCTCTTTTAATTGGAAAAAAAATAATAAAATTAGAATAAAAAATGAAAAGAAAAGGGGGCTGTTTGTAAAAGGTCATAACTTATTTGTTTGCTAAATTGATTACAAAGTTAAAATAATAAAATTAGAGTAAAAAATGAAAAGAAAAGGGGGCTGATTGCAAAATGTCATAACTTATTTGATTGCTAAATTGATTACAAAGTTAAAATAATAAAATTAGAGTAAAAAATGAAAAGAAAAGGGGGTTGTTTCTAAAAGGTCATAACTTATTTGTTTGCGAAATTGATTACAAGTTAAAATAATAAAATTAGAGTAAAAAATGAAAAGAAAAGGGGACTGTTGTAAAAGGTCATAACTTATATGATTTCTAAATTGATTACAAAGTTAAAATAATAAAATTAGAGTAAAAAATGAAAAGAAAAGGGGGCTGTTTGTAAAGGTCATACTTATTTGATTGCTATATTGGTACAAGTTAAAATGATAGTATCTTTTAGTATATGATTAGATATATTATTATTATTAATTATTAACGTGTCCCGAACGTGTCCGTGTCCTACTCTTTGAAAAATGACGTGTCGGCGTGTCCGTGTCGTGTCGTGTCCGTGTCCGTGTCCGTGTCTGTTGCTTCTTAGCTCATGGTCATCACCGATGCTCCATCAACTACTGCAAACGAAGTGGTTGCGAGAAAATATTTTCCGCTCCAAAGGAACAGTCAATGGTCAGGAATGCACGGTAGTCATTGATGGAGGCAGTTGTCAGAATATTATATCCCAAACTTTTGTGGATCGCTTACAGTTGAAAGTTCGGAAGCATCATCGTCCATATTTTGCCAGATGGTTAATGACAGGTGATGAAGTGCAAGTCCGATATGCATGTCCAGTTACCTTTAACATTGGTGCAGATTATACAGATACAGTTTGGTGTAATGCGGTACCCATGGATAGTTGTGATATCTTGTTGGGACGTCCGTGGATGTATGACAAGAATGGAACTAATGGCATGCGCGACAACACATATACGTTCATGCATGGTGAAAAGCAAGTCACACTCCGTCCTATGAAGCCGATGCCACCAAAGCAAGGGTCAAGTTCTCGTCTCACGAAGGATGCGCTTCACGTGCACACTATCTACAGAAGTAACATCAAGAAGAAGAGCCGAGTTCGAGGTCGAACTCTTTCAACCTGGGGAGAATGATGCAGCAGCAATACCATATCATTACAACAAGACTCGTGGGCCACATGTGGGACCCATGAAATTCTAATTTTAATTAGTTTTATTTTAGTAAGAGTATAATTAGGATTAGTTTCTAATTATTATTTGGTTTCCTAGTTTGGTTTAGATTGTTTTCTTAGCCCTTAAGTTTCTTTTCTTATAAATATGACATTGTAGAGATTGGTAATCTCAGAGAGAATTGAGTTAATACAAGAATTATCGTTGAAGACTATTTCTTCCTCGTGTGATTGTTCCCTGGGAACCCTAATTGTGCCCAAGCACTTGCATCCTAACCCTAGGACTGCATCAGCTGGCCAACTCACGCTCTAGTTAGGTAGATGTCCTCCTAGGTCAAAGATCAATCGCACAAACTTCTGATTCTCTTGTTGATCTTCATACTCTTCATATGGCTTGGAAGCTTCACTCGATCTTTTGCTACAAGAAATTTTCAGATATTGCTTCTTTTGATGATTGGATTTTGCTTAGAAGCATGATTGTAGAATCTGCAAAATCAAATTGCAATCACCAAGTGTCCATTGTTGATCTCCAATGATAAAAGTCAATGTGAGCGATTTCAACGAATGGATCTTCTTCTGAACCATTTGGAATAATTGACTTATTTTCTGATGATCCAATTGGCTTGTCTGAAAGTAGAACTTCGATTAGATCCATCAGACGTTCATTTTCCTTACTAACCATACCCAAGTCCTCAACATTCGCCTCTAATTTCTTTGTTGCTGTATGGTTTGATCATCACTAGCCATGGAAAGAATTTTGGGCCCATTGTCTTCTAATTCTTCTGAAGTATCATCCATGTTAGGTTTGCTACATGATGTCTCATCTAAATTTGGCACGACACCTTCCATTCATAGAACTTGTTTCTCAATGTTAGCCTTGATATTTGTTTTTTCTTTTGACTCTTTCATTGGCTTTTCAATTGAAGGTGATGATGGAGATGGGGATGTTGTCAGTTGCAATGGAATGAGGGAAACCCATCTTCCCTTCCACGGGAAGGAATATATATTCTTCTCTTTGTCGTGTTGCACTTCCCGATAAAAAAGCCATGGCCGTCCCAAAAAAAAAATAAGAGTTATATTCATAGGGATCACATCACACCAAATCAAATTTTGTCTTCATAACCACTAATATTAAAAGATACCAGACATTTATGAGTCACAAGAACAAGAGAACCATTAGACCATGTGACTTTGTGGGGTTTAGCTAGCTTCTCAGTTGGCCAATGAACTTTGTCAATAAACTCTTGTGCAACAAGAGGTTATTGCACTATCATTGTCAATAACCAAATTAGCTAACCTATCTTCGCACTTTATTCATGCCCAGAATATCAGTCTGTTTCCATTCTACGTTTTTCTTTTCATTGGTGGTGAGTAGTGGACGTGTGACAAGTGTGATTATTCTCTCCGGCAAAATGTGATTCAACAATATGAGCTCTTTGTTTGAAATCTCCACCTTGAAAATTTGATGGTCTCCCAATAGGCTTCAAATTGACTTTCACCGGCGGGGAGAATGGATCTCGACCACGTACATATTTATCCTCCAGTAGCAATTTCATCCCATTCCATGTCGGTGGATGTTGATACAATTGACACTCTACTCCTTTCAACCATTGTTGTGCATCTCCATGAAGTTTTCTTTTGGCATAATCTTAACATGAATTACATTTTAATTGATGCCACGTAAAATACTCTTCGAGTACTTTAACCCAATTCAAGATGTTTGGATCTCTCTGTCCATAAAAAAAAAAAAAAGGAAACTTCTAAAGGTTTTCGATGAAACATGCTTTAGATTGTACCTTGACGATCAATGGCAAGTGATGGACTGTTTGCTACTTGATAATGTTGAATGGAGCGACTGCACACCTATAACTCCTGGATGGGCCGGGTTGAGCATACCGGACTGGCTTGCAAATAAGGTGAGGAACAGAATGCAAGTCTGCCGGATCCAATCTGGGCTACAAGTTCTGGCATGTGGCTCATGTTCTTCTTTTCTTTTCTTTTCCTTTTTTAAATTCCTCTAGCGTAGGGTTGGATCTGACCCAAATACGAAGGACCTAAAGGAATTGGGCCCGGTTGGCACATGTCAAAGGAGACGGCCCTCTGGACTCTCCCTCGGCTTTGATGCAACACCGAAATATGAAGGGGCTTTTTCAGGCCTTTTTTCATTTTTGTTTCTGTGCTTTCCACAACTGGAAGTGGAGGCAAAATTGACAGTTGGGGCCTCGGTGTTGATGGTGGTGGGTGCAAGCGATGGCAGTGCCGATGACGACAATGGTGGAGATAATGATGAACAATGGTGATTGGTACGAAGAAGTTCCAGTGACTGGGTTTCAAACTAGGTACGCACCCTATCTTTTTTCTCTCTTCTCTGCTCGTCTTCTACTATCCCTTTTTTTTTCAAGGTTGGGATTCTGGGAGGCTGCGGATTGGTTGGTATGTGTGGGGTTGAGTTCAAAAGGGGGGAATGGTGTTTGAGGATGGGGATGGATTAGGGTTTTGGTAAAATGGGAGAATGGTGGTTTATGGTTTCAGGAAATTTGGGATTTTGAATTGAGTTTTGGGATATTAGGGATTGGGTTTCGGTCTTTGGGTATTTTTGAGATTTGGGTTTGATTGGGAGCCGTAGATAGTTTTGTATGGTTAGACGAGTTGTAGGGTTTCAAAAAACGAAGGGAAACTGGGGATTAGGGTTTAAGGGCCTCGGATTTTTTTATTTTTTTTAGATTGGGGGACATTGGTTTTAGTGGTTTGTAGAAGTTGGGATTGGATTGAGATCAAAGATGAAAATAGCGATAGCAGTGGGCATAGCGGCCCGCGGCCAAAATGCTACATAGCGCAGCGATGCGTTTTGAAAAAATAGTCAAAAAAAAAAAAAAAACTGAAAATTTTTCAAAAAATCCATAATATTGGAAAATGGTAGAAAATGTTTTTTTTTTTTTTTTTTTTTTTTTTTGCAAAAGTAACTAAGATAAGGGGGCATAGCGGTCCCCTCATTGTAGGAGGTCTTGTGTCGCTGTATGAATAGAAAAAAATATATTAATGATCATTTTTTTCACATGTATTCATGTTACTTAGTTATGCTCTTAGAAACTAATGAAAGACTCATAAAAAAAACTAAGTCATGAAGTAAAGGCACAAGACTTAAAGGACTTAAGTTAAGAGTTAGGTCTTAGGAATTCAATAGCAAACAATAAGAGTGAACTTTGGCTGTAAAGGGACCATTTTCTATTAGTGTTATTTGGTTAGGGCCCTATTTCCTATTAATTAGAGTGAACTTTGGTTGGGCCCTATGTCCTATTAGAGTAACCTATGTTTAATTAGTGTGAAATTTGGTTGCAGTTTATTTTCAGTAGGTTTGAAAGTTGGCTATGGCACTATTCCTAATTAGAGTGAAATTTGACTAAGGTGTCAATTTCAATTAAGTAATTAATATTTGGCTACGATGACTTTTTAATTTTAACATTGGGGCCTCATTGTGGAGCCCACCAATGGTTACATTAGCCATTAGGTTCTTCAGCTTTTATTGTTTTGGATGGCCCATTTAATTTTGAATTTTTTTTTAAATGATTTTTTAATCGTTTTTAATGTTTTTTGATGGCCCATTAATTTTCATTTGTGCCTTTCATCTCATGGGCCCATAACTTACCCGTTTAATAAAACAAAAGGGGAGTAAGGGCAAGCAGCACGATAAAGGGCATTTGTTGCTGCCCTAGGTTTCATTCGAAACACAAAATCGAGATGAGAAAGAGGGAAAGGATGAGGAGAAGAAGAAGAAGAGCACATGTAGTCATGTACTAGGTTTTGCGCTATCTATTTTGGGTTCTGCGCAATCTTGGAGCAGTAGCGAATAAGTTGGAGCGGTGGAGGAGGGTTCTGCGCCGATGCTGCCTGCTGTTGTTGTCGCTGCCATGATGCTACTGGTGCCTCCATGTATCAGGTATGTCCTATGCAACTCATCTCTCTTTTTTATTCTTTTTTTCCTTTCTTCCTCTTTTTTCTCCTTTTTTTTTGTTGTTTGTTCTATCAATCAAGCAAACAAGGAGAGAAGGGAATAGGAGGCAGGGTTCGGCTAGGTGTGTGGTGCCACTACGGGTGCAAGTGCGAGTGCGACACCCGATAAATCACATTTAGCGTGGCAGCCTGTGCCGTCGCAGCCAATATTTTCATCCATGATTGGGACAATTTGGAAGGAGAGAAATAGGCGGTGCTTTGAAGATTGTTCTTCTCCTTCTGCAGTTGTTGCTACGAAAGCTAGATTTCTTGCTACGTCCTGGGTTTCTGTGTTGCCATAATTTTGGGGAGTGCCTATGGAGCTTATGCTGTTTAAATGGAGGGAAGTAGTATCAACTTAATCTTTTGCCTTCACTTTTTGGGGCCTTAGGCCTGCTTAGGAGACTCTGTCTATCCTCTTTTGCTTCTTTGGAAGGTTTCTCTCTTCCCTTTGTATCTCTCTTTGCTCTTCAATATATATCTTTTGTACTGCTTTGCTTTGATTAATACAATTCACCATTCAAAAGAAAATGATTGGGATTTAGTGGGTTAGGTTCGTCTGAGGCAGTGGCGATCGGTTTTGGGAAAATAGTGTTTGGAATCTATTGGTTTAGGTGGATTTGGGTTCTGCGAGGGGATCAGTTCAACTGGGTATCTAGTGATAGGTTATTGTGAGGTGAGATAGTGAATGGTGGTGGATGGGTGGCCTGTTTATGATGATGATGGTGGATGAAATCTATGAAAACAATTTGAAACGGGATTGGACTCGCGGGTTACCCCGATCGGCGATCTAAATGGTGATCTAAAAATGGATCTTCTCTCCAATACCAATTGACGCAGCACTGGTAGGGAAGAATAGCCAACGTACTAATCTCCAAGCCAAAGTCTTAGGGATAGGAAGCCATAGGGATCAAAACCGTCTTGGTCTCACACCACATACAAACCATCAAGAGAAATTCTCAAGGATAGAAATGTTATTATCATGAAAGAAATTACAATCCTTTATATAGGCACTGCTTTCCTAATTCTATTCTTGGAAACAATTCCAATTGAAATCAAATTCTAAATACTAATAAAAACTTTCCAATAAAATCAAATCTATACCCCTAAATTCTAGCTACTCATTATTTACTTAATTGGAAAAAACAGGAAAGACCCCTAAGCTTGCACGATCTTGAACTTTTGATTTCTTTAATGGGCTTCAGTGGGCTTGGGCCCAATGGGCTGGCCGATCATACATATGGCCTCATTACAAACCCAAAAAAAAACCACTCTGCTTGAAAAAATAAATAAATAAAAACCCAACCCCACAGAGAGTATTGGGAATTTCTACTTTGGATAGAGTTGATGCAGAAAGAAAAAAAATTGTTAAATCATAGCTCTCACACCAACTCACAGCCAAGGAGTGTACTCAATCAATTTGGTTTTAGTGTAGATTCTTTTTTCATGTTTTCTTTTCTTTTTCTTTTTTAATCACATTTTAGTGTAGAGTTCTTCTGCATAAATTATTTGTAACTTGTAAATGTCTAGAAGAAACAATTGCAGTATTCATAAAAGTTTACAGGAACTGAATCAAGAAACTTTGGAAGCATTTAGATCTTCTGGTGAAAGCTTGTAGCATGTTCAACAAAGCTAAAAGTGGATTTGAGCTGTGAAGAATAACAAAGGAAACTGCAAGCACTGTTAACCAATCCAAAAAAAAATGTTAAGTCAATCTAATACCTCGAACTCCTTCATCTGCTGTCCATAACTTCAACGGCTTTATATCAAGCAACAAAATTCACCCTCAATCCAACAGTCCAATCCATTCGGATCCATGCAAATCTATGGGATTCGGTGACTATAGGGGAATTGTTACGCGTGGTCCATTTAGATGGGTCATAATGTGTGGATCCACTAGGTGTGAGGACCATTACTCATATATATAGATACAAACACTCAAGTGCGGTCCATGCACGCCTCACTATTTTGTGTTTTTTTTTTTTGAGGGGCTGGTGGTGGGGTGGTTAGGTTCCCACTCGGATGGACCATCAGGTGGGCCCCAATATGGGTGCGCACTGTGCACATGGGATAATTTCACATATATATAATTAACACAGATGCATCTGAAATAAACCTTCTAAGAGAGTTTAACGAGGGAAAAAGCAAATAAACAAATCTTTTAGGAACCGCAAATTAACCAAATTCCTAGAAATAATAATAAATGATACAAGTCGAATTATCCATCTTTGACAAAGCTAAACACAGCACGCCTTGACAGAGAGTTCATAGCTTACAGTTTCCCCGTCTGTTACAGTAACTGAACCACTAGCTTGTCTCCCAACAAGACCTGTCTCGACCAAGATCTGCAATAATGAATTCAAAAGGATCAATTTACATACCCAATGTGCATTTGGCATTAACCAATAGTAACAATTATAAAGTCCCCAAATTTTAAATCTGCATATATTTCCCAAAAAAATACAAAAAATAATTTAATCTTGAACTGAAAGATGGAGAGATTTTTCCAGCCAAGGAAGCTCAGAGAGTTGGGGGGAGACCTATCTCCATCTTTGTCTAAAAACCTCCCAGACAAAATCACAAGAGCAGAGCTGGAGGCAATATTCTGCCATGCCAGTAGGAGAATGAACAGTGTTATACCCGCAGAGAGAACTGGAAAAAAGAGAGGCTTTACTTTCATTCATTTCAGAACGAGAAAGAAGGCAGAAACAACCATAGATCTGGCTACAGTTAGGTTAGCTCAATTCTGTTTGAAAAGCCAAAAGATTCTCCATCTGGAAGCCATCATGGAACAGATCAGCAGCGACAAGGGGCTAAGGTTTTTGCCTCTCAGCTGAGCCTTCAATGATGCTTGATCAGGCCACAGGAGAGGCAGAAGGCTGGCTTCTAAGTGAAGAGTCTGGCAGAGTAGTCTGTGTGGCCCCTAGGATGGCTGAGGAAAGGAAAAAAAAACACCTCAATTGTAGCTATATGGGCTTCTTGAAATCCAGTGACAATGGAATCAGAGACTGAGTCTTGGCTCAGGGACTCATCATCAAAGTCTTGTCCCAACTATGTTGGGGTCTTGGCTAAGGGACTGCGGGGGCAAAATGACAATCACAATTGAGGTCATAACAACTGTATGCGTGCAGTGCACTGTCCAAAAAGGAACCGAGGAGATCCTCCTAGGTGCTTGCAAATTTTTTCTTTTCCAACACAAGGAATTTGTTATTTTTTAATTACGTTTTTACCCCTTTATGCAATGACCAAAATATCCATTACTCCTCTTTTCACACACAAGCTCATCTTCTTCCCTCCCACCCATCTCACTCTCCACTTTCCAGAAAAACTCAAAACATATTGGGGCATTGGGCAACTCATCTTTCTCCATTTTCTGCTCTTGGGCACCTCATCTTCCTCCATCTCCTTCATCTCTCCTTCTTCTTGTACTATATCTTTTTTCATTCTATCTCTAAAGGATTTCTAGTGCAATGAAGGAAGAAAACAACAATCAAATGGTGCCTTTCAATCAGAGCAGCAGTGGAAATATATGCCACTTTCTTTAATTTTTTTCTCACTTGGAACGAGTTGCAGGTCCCGATATGTACGGTCTTTTCAGGTCCGAACAGTATGCATATGTTCGGCATTGTACACCCGAACAGAAGGCATATGTTCAGCAGATAATGTCCGAACACTTGGTTTTCAGTAGACCTCACACACTGTTCGGACACTCAGGTCCGGACAGTCAACTTTTGTTCGGAACTACAGTTCCAGACAGATGCATTATGTTCGGCATCTCAGAGACCGAACAGTCACGATTTCTGGGTGATAAACACTTGCGATGATGGATGAAAAACAACCCAAATGCATGAAAAAACACTAGAATTTTTTGTAAAATCTTACATTGAATGAGAATCTATCCCCATAACTAGTTTTCAAGAAAACAAGATAATCTAAGGGAGGATGTGTGTGGGAAGAAAAAGGGAAATGAAGGGATGGGTACTTTGGGGAATTTTGATGTGTGTGGAAAGAATTAATGTAATTTTTAAATTATAGTGATGTGTGTAGAAAGAATGTGTGGGAAAAGTAAAAATCTGTGTGCCAGTAGAATTTCCCAGAAAATACCATCTCCGTTCATTGCTGGGGAAAGACTGATGCAGGTGTTAGGCCGGCATCCTATCCCAACCTGGCTCCAATTCCATGGCTCCTATGGCAGGGTTCGGGTTCAGGTTCAGGTAGGAAGAAATGTCTCCTTCCCTTAGCCCAGCAGTCTGGATGGCAGATGAATCGTGGGCTTGAGATGGTTTCCATACATGTGTTGCAAACACTCTTTCAGCCCGAACAGCACCTCTTTACTTTAAATTGTCACGCAAGGCGATGCTTTGAGAGGCGGGAAGGAAGGAGCATCACGGCAGATCAAAGCAGGACAACACCTTCCAGCCGAACACTTCTCTGCCCCACCCAGCCTTTAGGGAGGGCGACCAACAGGTCGAGACAGTGGGGGAGGTTTCAAGTGTGGGAACTGGGTTCACTGACCATCCAAGCCAAGCCCATCACGGCGAGGCAGAGAATCTCAAGCAGGGTCCAGCAAACGCAAGGAGAGACAGGACGATAGTGAAACTAAGGCCAACTTCATAAACTCAAACAAATCCGTGTCAGTAGGTTGCAGAAGGGAGGGTGATTTAATGGTGACACGCCAATCTGAGGCACCATAGGGAGGTTCAAGAGCCGTAGGACGAATCCCTGCTGGAAAGGAAAGAGGTACTTTGTGTGTGTGTGTGTGTGGTGGGGCGGGGGTTTGGTTTTTAGACCAGACCAGGTCCAGGAGAGATTTCCCCAATAGCCACAAATGGCCTTCTTTTCCTCCCCTAAGATGATCACTAGAGTTAGTTCATCTGAATCTCAGCTCAGCATCCATGGTAGCTACCAATTGGCTTGCAAGTGTGTGGTTTTATCAGCGGAGGCTTCAGTCAAGGTGTTGCCATCCCTTGCTTGCAGAAATCTACAGTCTCTTTCAAAGAAAAGCCCTGGAATGTGGAAAGGAGATTGGTCACTCGATCAGGAACAAAGATGAGGATTGGAAAAGGCATTGGTCCTTCTTAGAGTCCTATATTGGAAGAATCTTATCATGGTTCGTATTAGTTGTTTAAAGAGCCCAGTATTAGCTAGTATTTAGAGAGAGGAACAAATCAAAGAATTTGTACGATCCTAGAAGCTAAAATTTCAAAAGAAAAAAATATCAACCATGGAAAGAGATTGTGCAATCACTAGCAGCTGTTATTAGTATTAAAAAAATGTACTCTCTTCTTTCCAAGCACCCAATGAACAAAAAATAATTGAATTCTCTCTTTAAGTTGGTGTTGAATGAAGTCGGTTGTTCTGAAACCTTGACATGTGGTCGTAATTATCCTCTAAGCCACTATTCTTCTAACTCCTTGCTACATTACTTGTGAGTCCCACTTTGTTCTCCATGATCAATCTCAGCCCTTTATATTCAACTCCCCCACCATCCCTCCCCCACTGCGCATTACATGTGAGGCCCACTGATGCAATCCTAGGGTTAGGATCGCAACGCGCAAGTGCGGGGCACAATTAGGGTTCCCACAGGAACAATCACACGAAGAAAACTCTCCAACAATAACCCACGAAAGGGAAAATTTTATTAACTCCAAATCTTTGAGATCATCGATCTCTACAATGCTATATTTATAATAAAAGAAACTTAGGGGCTAAGAAATCAAACTAGGAAACCAAATAATAATCCTATCCAAATTAGAAACTACTCCTAAATACAACTTATTAAATAAAATCAGAAACTAATAACAATTAATAAAGAATTCCTAAACTTCCTTGGGTCACACGTGTGGACCATGACTCTTGCTCCAACGGATGTATAGTGCTGCTGCATCACCCACCTGGGATCTATGATCAACAATGAGGACATTGAAGCTCCTCCACACAAGTTCGACAAGAGGAAGAAGAAGACGACCAAGAAGACACACATGCAGGCCTCGTCATGGTTGGATGATCACTTCCAAGTGTTTTTCTTTCTTTTCTTTCTTTCTTTTTTTTTTTTTTTTAAATTACCTCCAAGTGTTGGATCGCGATTATGAAAAAGATGAACTGTTGAATCTTAACTCTGATAAAGATCAATAGTTGGATCTAGTTTGATCTAACACTTGATCAAGATGAAGACCCCGAGTGGCAAAATCAGGAAGACCCCACATTGGGATGTGCCACATGGGAGGGATCAGTGGAGAAACAGAGGATTGAGGATCAAGAGGGGGCCATCTAAGGGGGGCCCACCCAAGTGACGGTACGGCCCAACCCAGTTTAATTATTTCTTTTAGTTTGTTCTATTTATTTAATCGGTAATATTCAAGTGAAAACTAGTTCTCACATATTATATGAGAACTTTTTATGGGACCCAATTGTAGGCCCCATTTGAGGATGGGACAGGGGGATGGAAAGATCTATGTGAGACCACCCCTAGTATCAAGTTTGACCCCAAACCCATGCCCCTAACCCCTTCATCCATGGCCCACAAGTTTAATGGCTTCATATTCAAAAAAATATTCAACTCTCGATCCAACGGTTCGGTCCAATCAGATGTGTGCCAATCCTTGGGATTAGTGACTATCACGGGGTTCCCTATTGGTTGCTAGGTTTAGATGGGTTGCTAGTTGGGCCCCGCAAAAAAGTTCTCATATAATAGGTGAGAACTATTTCTCACTTGAATATTTTCCTTATTTAATTATGGGATTCATTTGCTTAAGTTATGCTTTTAAGTTTTTGAGTTGGATGTTATAATCTTGACCATAGGATTAATTAGATGGTTGAGATTACGTCTGGGATTATGTTTTCTCCATTTAAAGCATTGTAAAGAGTCTTTCCCACTTAATGAATGATGATGACTGAGAGGAATTGGGGCTCTTGACTTATCTCCTATGATAGGATTTGATGTGAGACCATCCGGCATGAGGCCGCAAATCCAGGCAATCTTCTACTTCTTCTCCCTTTTCCATTATTGAGTTTTGTTGGTTTTCTCCAATCCTAAGTTATGTCATCTTCATCAACCCAAGCCATAACCAAAGAATCCTAATCCACAGTCATCACATCCCCAAGCCATATCTTTCACATTCCATCTGAAAGCATTCAATTTAATTCAGTCGACCATCAGCCATAAAGCATCCAAACCATAAATCAACCCAAATTATCCACAATCTTCCCAAACCCTACCCATCGATGGTCGACATGTTCAAAACCCCAATTCAAGTTAGCTGAATGTCCAAACTCCTAAAATCCATCTGCTGTATCAATAAAACCCAAAATCCTAACGATCGAACACCAGTAATCTCCAAACCCATCAACCAAACCATCCAAAACCCAAGCCACCTTAGTCAATCATCCATATAGCCCTAAACACTTAACTGCCTCTCTAGATCCGTCAAACCCATTGACCTAACAACATCAATAACCCCATTCCCCATCCAGCCGAACACTATTGGGCCTCAACCAGCCCTGGCCAAACCTTCCCAAGCCAAGATCCAGCCTAGCCGCACCATTTTGATACGGTTTTTGGTCCACTTGGCCTTCCCACTTTGGATTTTCAACACATGTTCTTGTTCTTTCTTTGTAATAAGCATATTTTCTTATCTTCTTGAACCATTACAACGGTAGGAATGTTGCTTTATCTGCAGAAAATGGTTCTCCATCTCTCGGGTTAGAATCAGCTTTTCACAAAAACATTCAGAAATTTCTTTCACATCAGAAAATGAAAAACAACAAAAATGTGCTCATGAAACATCAGAAAATCATCCTCTCCCAGAAACCATTTTCATTCTCCACAATAAAATGCTCCACGCAACACGAACATATCCTTACACTCGTCTGAAACTCAATCATGACAAGCCAACTTACCCAATAACTCGAAAAGGATAAGAGCAAATCCTTCAAAAACTCAAAATAACATATAAAATGAACCTAGTACAAGAGGCAAATAAACGGGCCATTTGGGTGTGGAGAAAACTGCTCACAGTCCAATTTTAAACTGCAGCCAGCTCTCCATCTTTTCTCTTCATCCAAACAGACAAAAGTGGACAGGAGAAAAAAAATTATGTAAGAAAACCTCTTTCCTCCCATTTGTAGGAAGAAAGTAATTACCCCCAAAACTACACCTTGCGAAAGGGGAGAGAAGGAGGTTTTTCCATAGAGAAAACACCCCTTTTCTCAGAAAGTTTTCACCTTTGGGGACGTCCCGGCGGGATTTTCCATCTCTGCGAAAATCCTGCACAGCAGCCTTGTGGGATTCTTAGAAAAATAAACTCTTTCCCCTTTTCTCTTACTGAAATTGAGTTTTGATTATTAAAAATGGCATCTCCAAGAAAGCTTTCTCCATCTAAATCCAAAACACAGAAGAGAAGCACCACTAGAAAAAACTGGAGAAATTCCCACACCTACATTTCTCCATCTAATCGCAATCCCCCACTAATCACTTTCCACTCATCCAAACAGCACCAGAACACATTTTCTCAGTAATCAAGAACACAAACAGACGCACGATGAAAGAACTCACATGCCGATCGCCAACGGGGATCTTGACAGAGTAAGGCTGCGGAGAGAAATGCGGTCTGTCGACAGCATCGCTCATCTGTGGACTGTTCGGTTCTTTCGACGAAGCTCTGGTTCGAGGTTTGCTCCTTTTTCTGTGAGGGAGAGAGAAGAGGGAAGGGAATGTGAGGGTTTTGGAGTGAAGAGAGGTAGGGAGAAAGGAGGAGGCGAAGAGGGTTTTGTTGCGAGAGCGAAGAGGAAGGAGGAAGGGAGGAGAAGGTCCGCCATGGATTCTAGGGTTTGCGAGCATCTTCGCTTCTTCTTTTCTCTCTGCGAGGGAAGGAGTGAGAGCGAAAGAGAGAGTGGTGGTGGCCAACGTGAACGGACTTTATCCGTTAGAAGATTTTCGCGAGGGTTTTAGAGATGGTTTAGATAAAAGGAAAGGGACATTTTTCCTTTTCAAAACACTCCCTATGTTTTTCATAGTTTTCAAGAGGAGGATAGAAAATAACCTCTTTTTCTTTTTTCTGTTTTTTTGTGAATAAAGGATAGAAAAAACTTGGTTTTTTTAATTAGTAAAATTAGGATAGAAAAATCTTAGTGTTTTTTCTAATTAGTAAAATTAGGATAGAAAAAACTTGGATTTTTCTAATTAGGGTTCGAGTTTTCCAAATATATTCCAACTGAGGATATCTAGTGAAATCAGCCCGTCATTGGACACATTCTGAGAGGGGGCAGAAAGTTATAATGTGGACACCAGTGGTCACCTTGGGGTCATCATTAAAAGAGGAGGTGAAGATGAAGGAAGGGAAGGGAAGAAGAAGAAAGGGAATTGTGGAGAAGAGAAAACATATTAGTGTTTTGAGAAGCCCTAATTCTTTCCTTTGTTGAGGGCATTTTTGTCATTTAAAAAGAGAGAGAGTTCGCTCACCGATGACGAGACAGTTTTGTTGGATGTCTTTAACGGAAATATCTGTAATAGGCCTAAACCCTAATTTGTAAAAACTTTTTTCCTTTTTTTTTTTTTTGAAAGCTACAAAAAGATATGTGGAGTTTTAAAAAAATAGGTGCTAAGTTAAGAAGAGCTCAATGAGACAATCACATGTTAAAACCTAATTGTCACGTTTTAACCGTCATTAATTATGTGGGTTCGTTTGTTTTCAAAATATGTTATTATATATTAACCAACTAAGCACCCCCACATTGTCCACTATCTTTGTCATCACATACAACACATGTGATTGAAATACACCAAATAAAGGGAGTAGATTACATTTTTGACAAATTATTAGTCTAACTCCACAGCCGACTTTAACTCTTGTGACTTGGCCAAAAGTTAATAGATGTGTAACATGTCCTTTGGCAAGTTTACTTTTTATGTCTATTTGGCTTTAGGCTTGTTTGGCGAGTCTTGACTATTTGAAATGGAGTTAATTAGAAGAGGTTTGTTTAAAATAGTGCAATTGCAATTATACATTCATATAAATAAATTATAAGATATGTGTGATTCAATTGGGAAAACATATTTGTCATGTTGTAAAAATTATATGGTTATAGTTTACATAAAATAAAGTTTGTATAGGCAAATTTGTCATAAAGTAAAAATATCACAGACAAACTTATCAACATATTGGAAAAAGGGTGTTTGGCCAGAGGTCCATCGACTTTGGTTTTTATTGCAAACAGTCCATGAATTAAATTCGTAGAGGCAAAGGTCCCTTCCACCATTTTCATATACTTGAAAAGGACAATAATGCCCTCGTAATCTCTTATCGCTTTATTAAAAAACGCTAAGTCTAAAATCCCGGTAACTTTCCAAAGAACAAACGAAAGCGAGAAATTAGAGATTTTGAACATCAAGCGCAAGGAGAATGAGGGAAAGTGAATCAAGGAAGGTAGATTCCCTTAAAGAGAGCCACATGCATTAGTAACATCTTCGAAGAAACGGTTTCATTGTCCATGTAGTGGCTGCAGAAGTCGTTCGTTTGATTTCTAACTCTAAAAGATACATAATAGACCAGTCCAAGCATCTCCTTATACAAACCGTTAACATTCACTCATTCCAGGATAAGTAAGTTGAATATTTTCTTATTTGCGAACTTTCATCGTGTTGGAACCCTATCTATCCGTCTATCGCAAACTCGGATAAATTGCTGTAGAACTCATATAAATTTCTTCTAGAAATAAGATTAAATTATCCAAAACTCAGATAAATTTGTTTAAGGATTCAAATAAATTTATCCAAGAACTCAAATAAACTCAGATAAATTTATGTGACGCTGCATTGTTAAAAGCCCTTCTTTCGTTGAAATATGAGAAATCTCAACAGAACTTCTCCTTATTCATCCGGATTGAAAAAACGCGAAAAAAGAAAATTGTGAGATGTAGATTGAAATCCAAATCTCATCTGAATCCTATTACTTTGATTCGGATTGATTTGAACCCTATTTTTTTTATTCAGATTGCAGTTGCTATATTAAATTGTAAAGGTAACAGAATCTGTCCTTCACAGAAGTCTACTTTGAAAGCTCAAAGGTCGCAAAATCCGTCCCACGCATAGAACGAATGCATATGAATTTATTTTAGAAAGGAGATTTTATACAGATATCACTATCGATTACCATTATCATTTGAAATTCAAAACTTGATCTACAAGAAATTACAAGGGCAAATCAGTCATAAAGGATCGTACTTATGCGCATAAAATGAGGGCTACAAATGCGTGACACGTTCAGATGGTTATGCGCGACGTGTTGAGGCGGTTACAAGGGCAAATCAGTCAAACCAATGTGTGATCTGAAGTATTTAGGGACATCTGGCGGAAATATGTCCAACTGCATCGACTACAGACATTAAATGAAACTCTCGTGGACTAGAGCATTCAAATGACAAAGATAAGGGACCATTAGCTAATTTATCCATAAAAGTTATATAGCCAAATTTGGTAAGAAAAATCAAAAGTGTCAACTTCTTTAGACATTCATGTCCATTTAAAAAGGTTATGGGCCCATTTGGAAACTCTAAAATAATTCAATAAAACCTAATTAGATTAAAGCCTAAAACAAAGCTCTAGTTTTTAAGTTATAATTTACAATTAATATCTTTAAAAACATTATAAAAGCTTTTACTTCACATTAGAGTATTGGTAAATATAGAAATAAAAGCTCTCATAGGAGCATCTTTGTCATTTCCAAATAAATTGATTTTTACTAGAAAACATCTGGTGTTGAAAGAAAGAGTCAAGGGCATTTGCATCATTATGAAATATTTCAACAGTTATTATTTATTTAAATACCCATAACCTTTTAGGTTCCGCCTCCTCCTGCCTCAGTTTCTTGAAGAGCTACAATAAACAAGTCAACCTTCTTTAACTTATTTAATTAGAAGCCAAAGCTCTATTTCTAATAAAAAATAAAAATATAATTAAAGGTTTGCCAAACGCTCTAATATGTAAAAAGCTTTAAATTGTAATTTTTATTTTTTTGGGTAAATTCTCACACACAGCCTTCCCAAGTTCTTGGCCATCAATGATATAGCTAGGATTGATCTCTTGTTGTTTTTGTGTAAGGAGGTGCCCCCACCACTGAGCTACCAGTGGATCGACAACTCTAAATTAACAACTCTAAATTATAAAGTAAGAGCTTGTTTTTGGAGTTTCCAAACTACCTTTTATTTGTTGGTTACTTTTTCAAAAAATTTGGCGAAAAGGTAAAAGGTCTCAAAAGTTGATTGAATCAGACATCCACATGAATTTTGCCAAATAGTCTAAAGCACTCAAACATCTATTTGGATTAGTTTTACTTAAAATTGATCTAAATAGATATTTGAGTGATTTAAATGGTTTGGCAAAGTTTTATGGGTGTATGATGCAATCAACTTTAAGAACTTTGCATATTTTTTTTAAAGCATAAAAATCCAAATAAAATATATATGGATTTGTGGAGTATTTATATTTTATGACATATTTGTCCATACTACTTTTACTTTATACTTTATGATAACTTTTCCATCTAACATTTAGGGCACATTTGTGTAGCTGATCTTCCACAAGAATAGTGAGGATTGCAAAAATGGGTTTTCCACGCTATAGTAAAGTTCATATTTGGTATGGTTGCTTTTTTCACACTACATACAAAAGTACAAAATTGGGTTATATTTTTTGCGATTCTTTGAAAAATAAATTCCCTGTGGCATGCAAACAAATGGGCCCTTGATTTTCTTACCTAGATAGAGCCTTACATGACCACAAGTGAAGAATATGGATACCCCCATTGAAAGCTGATTGGAAGTCACATGATTACATGATTACGGGGAGAAAAAAGAAATAGAGCTCTACTTAATTGATGGAGTGCTGCTTATTAAATTCAAACTGCTCATTTCACATATATTAGCTGCGGGCTAAACTACACTCTGAGTTGGTCCCACCATCAGAATAAAAGCTTGTTAAACATGCAATCCACCACTATCTTGTTCTCATCAAGGAGCTCACAGGGTAAAGGCATCATGAATTCCTTGTCAGCAGGCCTTTTGGCACCATTCTTATGTTGAAAATGATGTGAAACTGAAACTGGGTTGTGTTAAAATGTTCTTTCTATTGGTGAGCCATCTCTTCGGAGACATTCCATAAAATTGGAATCTATTATTATTGGGCCACTTGTTAATTCTAAAGTAACCTGGGCACGTGTGTATTTGATTTGAGGACAGATGATTCTCCAATCGGAATTGGAAATTATTAAACATTGAAATTTGGAGCCCATTGTGTAATGCATCGAGAATTATTTGAGGCCATGTCGGCAAATCTGTTGGTGGGGCCACTTATTAAATCCAAACAATTAAGACTCGTTTGGTAAGTACTATATATTTGAAATAGATTTGATACAGATGGACCTTTTTGAAATAGAGTGGTTTCGTTTGTATACTTTTTAAAAATAGCTCGTTTGGTAGGTGTGATTCAATTAACAAAAACAAACTTGTTTAAGAAGGATAATTGCTCTTGTGGTCTCTTTTAAAGAAGTAGGTCCCAAAGGACTGAGGTGGCTTAAGGAAGAGCTAGGATTCAAATTTTTTTTTACCCAGCCTACATTCCACCTTCAAGTATAAGAATATTACATAAGAGAGCTTCTATTGGCACCGCGGTTTGTCTTTCCGCACTGCACCACAAAAAATAAAAAATTATTTTTTCTAAACTACCCCTCCCCCCTCCTTCCCCTCCCCCTCCCCCTCCCCCCACCCACCCACCCACCCCGTCTCCAGCGGGGAGGGAGAACGGGGCTGCCACCCCCCTATTTTCTCTCCCTTCCTCTTGTTCTCTCTCCTCCTTCGCTCCCCCCCTCTTCCTCTCTTCCTCCGCTCCCAGTCGCCGGCGGGGAGGGAGATCAGGCGGCAGCCCCTGCAGCAGGCGGAAATAGAGGGAAAGGGAGAGGGACCCTTGGTCCATGATCAAATAGGTAGTTTACATGAATTTATTTGACACACAAATACTTTTACAATATTATTCTAAACAAGTTATGAATGTTAAATTACAGAAAATCCTTTCAATTGGAACTCAACCCAACGTAGGTTTGGTTCAAAATTGACCGAGCCTATGGTATTTTGGTGACCTGTCAACAAAGCCAACTCAATTCAAACCACAAAATTTCAACCCTTGATCTCTCGTTAAAACTTCAAAACCATGTAGTATATCCAGAACCCAGCCCATTTGGGCACTTAAAATATAATGCAACAATCAATATGGTCAATCTGATTCCACCAGACAAACTGGGACAACTGCTCATTCATTTTAGTAACATGACAGTGGCCACCAGTTGCAAGATTAGAACCATTTGATGACAATTGTTTTTTGACAGAGTTTTGTTGAGAGGAAGAATGCAGATAGTAGTCTAGCCCAATGTCATCATAATGCAATTCAAGACTAAAAAAAGGGCAAGGGCAATTATTCTTTTCACTAAAGATGAAATTTAAACATCGTCTCTTCTATTCCTCAGAGCAATCTAGCCCAATGTCATAATGCAATTCAAGACATAAAAAGGGAATGGGCAATTATTCTTTTAACTGAAGATGAAATCTGAAACATTTTTGTCTCTCTTCTTTAGGGCAGGGGAAGAGAAAACTGAAAACTGCCATTTAATTGTTTTCAAAGATCGGACACACTTGAAATAAAATTATGCTTAGCTGAGTCGCCAGAGCAACATGTCTGCTCAGCTTTCCATGAAGTGGTGAGGATTAAGTCTTAGATCAAGAACAAACAAAAAGGCTAACATTTTCTTCATTTCAATGATGACCCTTTGCCTCAGCTTTTTCATGTGACTTGGCCTTTGCCTGCAGAAAAAGAAAGACAATAACTATGTTGTTATCCTATTTCTGGAGAACAAATGAAGATAGTACAATAGAGAGCAAAAATTTTTTGAAGTTCAATATTTATGAATGCAGGAAGAATGAGAATTTGAAAGAAACAAATAACATCATCAAAGGAAAAACCACACGTGCCCATAATGGAGCTTTTGGTGAAAGATCAAAGCTCAACCTCCAGATACATGTAGTACCCATCAAATGTTCAAATTAAAAAATAAAAATAAAAATCAAGAGACATTAATTGATAGACATGGTCAATTCTCAATACCCAGACTGTGGCCTACTGTAAAAAAATGCAACAATTTTCTATATGAGCTTTTGGTGAAAGATCAAAGTTCAACTTCCAGCTGCATGGGATCAAATTTAAAAATAAAAAATAAAAAAAGAGAAATGGCCAGTACTCAATAGTCAATACCGTAACTGTATATTGTAAAGACTGCAACAAATTTTATATGAGCTTTTAGTGAAAGATCAAAGCTCACCCTCCAGCTGCATGTAGTATCCCTCAAATAAAATCAAGAGACATTAATTAAGGTCTCTCTCCTTTAGTAGTCAAAGATGATTACTTAGAATGCAGAGTCTGCTATAAATGATGTGCAATTTTAGAATGGTAACAGGTTAGGGTAAACCCAAGCCGCCCCGACTCACACCTACTCTGCATTGTACCGCTGTACATGTCCCGATTCTTGCTGGCTTTATGGTACGTGATACCAAATCCACCCATCAAGAGTATGGGGTGAGGTCAAGGTTTTATACGGATTAATCCTGTAGAAGAGATTAAAGATATTTAATTTTGTTCAGATGCAGATGTTTCGCATTGTGCAAAACTACCACCTGGGGCTCCCTATGATTTATCCAAGTCCATCAAACACTACCAACCTCCCTAAATGTGAAGGATTTCATTTTTATCACACTGAACCAAATGAGACTGACAACTGGATTGAAATAAAAAGGATTAATGATGCATTCTAAAACTGTTAAAACTTAAGGGCCACAGATCGAGAAATTTAGATGATTGAATGGACTTGAAATTTTGCATATAGGTGGGTCACATGACTCACATCCAGATCTTTTGATCCCCCACATCCCCAGCACCGAAGAAAGCTCGAACCGGGAAACTTAGCACTTCTACACTTCTAAATGACTAAGAACAGCTACACTAAGTAGGTTTTGTGCCTTACATTACATTAATGAATGTCAGTCCGTAATAAATGAGGAGGGACACTTCTAAATGACTAAGAACAGCTACACTAAGTGGGTTTTGTGCCTTATATTACATTAACAAATATGTAAGTCGTAAGTCATAAATGAGGAGGGGCAGGTTGGGGCAGCCAAAATCCATACCTGCCCCGTACTGGGCACATACCAAAATCTATAAATCCATAACCACCCTGACCCCAACAAAACTCAACCAAGCCTGTCCCTATATGGGTAGGTCAGCTGTTTAGCCCAACCTATTGCCTTCCCTATATGACACCCAGGGACATACTTGGATCTGAGATAGTTGATCTGTGTTAGACATTGGCATTGCTTGCAGACGTTGTGGCTGTTTTGGAAACCCAAGAAATCTTTGCAGGCACATCGAGGTGGTCTTGCCTCATAAATAGGGTACTGAATTCAATGTTTTAAGGGCTGACAACAAGGTATCGGCTTCTTTGGCAAAGGACGTTATGGATAGATAATAGACCCGTCACCCAAGAACAGGGTCATCTTTGTGGTCTAGATTTTCCTTATTGTTTTGTTTATTCACTTGCTTTTGCTTGCCCTGTTTCGGTCAGTATAGCCCTCCAATACAACTCTTTTTGGTTTTACTAATTCAAACATTACCCTTCAAAAGAAGGGAAATTCTCCATAGAAGACACGCAGGCTGCCCATCTATTGTGGACCATGTCAAAGTTTACCAAAGGAGGTATAGTAATCAGAAGGCACCAAAAAGATCTGAAAACATGTCGAGCAGACTATGCAATGGATGAATATTGAAACAAGTGCTCATTTTGGTAGCAAGTACCATAGAAGCATTTGTGTTCAATTGACAACGATCAACCAATGCAGAGAAGCCATAGAATGGTAAAAATAAGTAATTAAGCAATAAGAAAACATTCAGCGAGATGCTTCAAGAGTAAAGAATTGCATCACATATAGGAGACATGTAGAAAGAAGCCTATAGAAGTGGTCGAAAGCCCATGGCATGGTAATAAGTCATGAAAACTCTAAGCAGGGTCACCAACTATTCATTCATCAATGACAGCAGCAATAAGAAAGTAGTGTCCAAAGAAGTGGTTGATGGACTTGCACAGAAGGCTGTGAAGCATCCACCGCCTTACCAACCCAATGATTCAGGAAATGGGCTAAGCTAACAGTACTTGACAGATGTCTCTCATTTTTGTTGGCAACAAATACAAAGATAAAGCATCACAATGGGTGCACACCACATATCCTTAGGACTTGGGGAGGGTGGGTTAGTATGATAAAAAGTGCATTCCATGATGATTATACAAACACTTACTCCTTTAGAAAGGATCACAAGAAATTACAAATCACCTCACGAAGGAGACAGTCCACTCTGAACCATTCATATAGAACGGAATTTTGTAAATCAAGATGAATTTACAAGGGAGATGTTGTGGGTATGAGTTGTGATTCTCATTATGCTCAACTAGATCAAAATAAGTTGAAGAGCAAAACAGTCATCGATACAAACAAAAAAAAAAAAACATGGGTTTCATCAAAAGTCCCTTACCTCAAAAGAGAAAGAAAGAAAAATCCCAATATGAAATAATTAACGATCTAAGAGAAACCGTAGATCAAGAAGAAAACCTAACACCTGTAAGGGTGCCTCAAAGAAAAGAAATCCCACCACATGAAACCCAAAAAAGAGAAGAAGAAGAAATGGAAGGATCGAATCAGAATAAAAGAAGATGGAGAGCGATTGATAGAAGAGAGTACCGTGAGATAGGAGAGTTTAATACTTCCATAGACTAAACCGAGGTGAAAGCCGAAGCACGAGCTACCTGCAAATGAAGAGTAGAAGAAGAAGAAGAGATGATGAGATAAATTAGAGAGAGACTGAAATCAGAGAAAGAAAGTGAAGAAAAGAATCTGAATTAAGAAAGAGGGGGTGAAATGAAATGGCAAAAGATTGAAGAAGAGAAGAGAAGATACAGACGAGAGCAAGAGTGCTAGGTGCCAGAGTAAGGGCCGGGAGGTGCCATGGAAGCTCTGCTCTGCTCTCTGGCTCTCTGGTGGTACTGGATATCGCTGCAGAAAAGCACAGGATCCTTCTCTCGTCTCTAATCTCTCCTCTCTAGGTCAAACCACTGTTAGTAACAGTCACAAATATCGGACGATATTTCCAACATTCTGCAAAGCTTTCGGGAGAAAATTCAAAACGGTATAAAAGTTTTGGTTAATTTTTTTTAAAGTAGCGTAAAGATTTGAATATTTTATACAAGTATAAATAATTTTTACATTTCTTTCAACCAAGTCCTCTTTATATATATGGGGCCAGCTCTCCTAAGCTGAAGCTTAAGATAAGATAAGCTGAAGTAAGTTTAATTATGTAGTGGGCCCACTTGGGGACCCACATGGGGATGGGAGTGGGGGATTTCAAGGACTCCCTGGGACCCTCCTTCCTACAAAAAATCAGCCCCAATCGTGGTTTCTATCATCTCCATCTGGGCACCAAAGTTAATGGTCAACGGTCTATTCGGATTGGTACATAGTCGATCCAACAGTCTAGTAAATTCGGATTTGACCAAAAGTTGGTGGGCTTGTGCAATTTAAGGGGGTCGTGTGTTGGTCCATTTGGATGGATCAAGGATGGCCCCCAAAAGCGTTAGCTTACGGAATCATATCATAAGCTTAAGCTTAGGAGAGAGCCTTGCTCTATATTATATATATTTGAAAAATGACAAAAACACTATTCCTTATGACATATTTTGAATCTTCTTTAATTTATTTTCTCTGTAAAATTGGTCATTTTGATTTGATGATTATAATAATTTAATGAAGTTAGTATTTTAGAACACCTTTTTTTTACATCCATGCATAAATAGTAATTGAAGTGGGCCCACTAGGTCATTTGGATTGGACTTGATCGTTTCACTTAAATGATTTATTTAAGTGAATATTTTGAAAAATGACATAAGTTTTTTTTTTTAGAAAACTATTATGGAAATGACTTAATTGAAAGAATTGTTGAAAAGTCTACCTTTTTTAAATATTTAAATCTTAATGTCCTTTTTTTGGAAATTAGTAAAAAGTTTTGTACCTTTTTCAAAATTTCTAAAAATAATAAGTTACAATGATTACTTGAGAATACGTTGATCTGCTAATTAAGAATAAAAGTTGATCTGCCTAATTAAGAATAAAAAGAGGTTTTTACCAAAGCATCTTCAAATATTCTGTAACTCTAAAAGCATTCTCAAATACATATAATGCCCAAAAAGCATCTTATACCGCATACTTTGTATCTTTTCGAACCAAGCTTTTCTTAAACTTACTTCTCGCGATATCGAGACTCGACCGCATTCACACATTGAAGTATTTCAATAATTGTTAATTTTATTTCAACTCTCGAAGTTCCCTAGTTTATTCAGAACATCATAAGTAGTTAACATTCCTTTTAAACCCATATTCTAAGCAATAAACGTCGACGTATTGGTTGATTCCACTCCATGCATCTCATCATATTTTATCGCCGTTCATAGACAACGCAGCGGTTGTTTGTACAGGCCAACAAATTGATCCATACCATTTCATACCAAAAAAAAAAAAAAAATCCATACTGAAATCTGACGGCATATGCTATATTAAAAAGTGAGCAAAAGCTTATGCAAGTAAGATTGACATATATCAGTAAACATTTAGAAGCACCTTTGATATCTTCCAGATGCAAAAAGGAACCTGGTGCTGCATTGCAATCAATTTCTAAATTTTCTTATCATGGTGTATTAAATCTCAAGCAAAAAAAAAAAAAAAAAAATTCCTAAGGGAGATCCATAATAAATCTAGGAAATAACTTTCTGTTCATCCATTTTACATCACCCTCAGAATATGCCCCTGCAGGCAAGAGTTGGGTTTCTCATCTTTTGCTAGAAAATTGGCCATGCTGTTGAAGTCTCTGAAATATTGAAATCATCTTTAACACCATCATTGCCATGCTAAACAAACCGAACCAAAACACTTGAAGTAGAACCATCACCAAAGTAATCAACACACATTCATACCGTTTGCTTGGTCAAAAAGGACCGAGCATGTTGGGCCCATCTTTGGCAGTCCAAATCATTCATAGTATAGTGTGATATACTGATATGCCTGATTTCAGGGTCATCAAATATGAAACAAGATCATATAATAGAGGTGACCATCATGATGGGGTTCAACCAGATGATACAAATATAACAGTAAAGGTGGGTCCCACCTGTAGCATTGCTGGATCGAAGCCAAAAATAGGTCCTACTCTTGGCTGAGCATCATCTGGTATCTCATCACCAATAATCACCACAGGAGCAGATCCCCCCTCTAAAATGGTGGAATCTATTTGCATCCCTAACAATGATATTCCCGCTTGCAATTTTAGATATAAGCTTAGTTGCAGTATGGCAATCCACACACACCCTCAAGTTCTTTATTACCCTTAACACCTCTCCCTCCTCTGTGGCCAAGATGCCAAAAGCAATTGCCAATCTCTCACAGTGTCCACACAACAAATCTTCCTTCAAATCCTCATCCAACTTCCCAAACACACAACTAGTCTCTGCAACATCCCTCTAATCGCATCCTATCTTCTAGATCCTTCATACTTCATAAATCTCTTCCGACCTGGGATGTGACCGATCAAAAAACAAGGAAGTTGTGAATTTGCCCACCCACCTCGATGGAACTCCACCAGGAGGCTTCAAGCAGTTTCCTCTCCTTCACCATCAAACCGCACTCTTTGCCACTCCATCACAATCCCTCTCTGTTGCATAGATGTTTTGACATGAGCACATACCAACCCTGCATTATTAGGGTCCAATCTCAAGACCTCCTTGACAACTCTCTTCCCAACTCAACATTTCTATGAACCTTGCAAGCATTTAGTAATCCACCCCAAACAGCAGCATCAGCTCCACAGGCATTGTCCGTAAGAGTTGTTCAGCATCTTCCAGTCTCCCAGCTCTCCCAAGCATGTCAACCATGCAACTATAATGTTCTAAGCCAGGACTTCAATTGTATACTTCAGACATTTCCTTGAAGTACAGCCACCCCTTATCAACCATCCCTCCATGGCTGAAACCCGACAGGACGCCGATGAAGTCACTGCATCTGGTCTAATACCATCCTGCACCATTTGAACAAAGAGAGATTCTGCAATTTTAGCATGCCCATGCATTCCATAGCCAGAGATGATTGATGTCCAACAAATCAAATCTCTCCGAGGCATCTCGTCAAAGACTCTACGAGATTCCTCTATGCTACCGCACCTGGCATACATGTGAATGAAAGCTGCACCCAAGAAGACATTAATTTCCATCTGGTTCCTTACGACTTGTTCATGGACCCATCTACCCGTTGTAGAGCTCCAAGAGAAGCGCAAGCTTGAAGAACACTCACCATTGTCTTGTGTCGGGTTGGGTTCCCGATCTTTGCATCTGATTGAAGATGTTCAAAGCTTCATCGCACTCACCATTCATCACATACCTGTCTGGTTTAGAAACAAAGATGGCTGATTTTCCTTTATGATTAAAAATGCTACAATGATTTCAATCATGCAGATTACGAAGAGCCTTCTAAACCCACATTCATGAAAATCCCAACCTGACAATTTGTGGCTGGTTTTTGTGTAAGTAATTAAGTATTCAAGCGGCCCTCAGGTGGGCTGGTCACTAGTCCAAAAAACAGGCAGTCACTCATCTGGTGGCCCAATCCATACTGGATGCGAACAGTTGGCGAACTTTCCTTAACCATATACTATGTTGTCTTGAGGAGTGAACCAACCTGCTTTTCAGGCCAGCGTACATAGTAAAGACAACCGTAAAGATGGGGATCTCATGCAAATTGGAATTTGGAAGGCTAAGTTCTACATATACATGTTTTTTTTTTTTTTTATCGGTAGATCTATAATTCTATATAATATATATACATGTGGTCTTAGCAAATCCAAATTGCATTCTCATTAGATTGCCACTTCATATCTTATGCCTTTGTTACATTGTTAAATAACTTACATTAGAGGAAAACTCGGCTCTGAACAGGCCACAAGTTTTAAACTTGTGAACCCATCGACGATGCCCACTTTGAAGCATTCTAATCATAAGCTTAGGGTGAGATTGAAAGGTATTTAATGGATTAAAGGTGAACCAACATCACTACGATATGATGATCCACAGGTATCTAGTTTAAGGGCCCTAAAGATTTTGCAAAGTGAATATATAACTGTTAAAAATTTGGGGCACTTTTCACAATCATTGCTGATTTTTATGCACCTGTAATCCAAACCAAGCCCTTAAAATCTGACCTCCGTTGTGTTCCATCATCGAAGTGGTCCCCCACTGAGAGTTCACAAGTTTGAAACTAATGGCCAGTACATAGCTGAGTTTTGTTCCATTGTATTATCACTAAATTGAAAATTTTCAAATGGTATTATTACATGGTAGATAATAACATTACTGTCATTGTGGAAAGATAACTGCATCAAACCTGACTTCCTGAGTGTCCTAAGCATGTTCTAAGAGTGACAGATGTGCACTGATTTTTCAAGTTACATGGCTAGTTATTGCTCTGAAGTCTTGACCAACTATCCACTTTGTATGGTATTGGTTCAAATGCCAAGATTTATTATAAAAAAAAACTGTTTCATGCACCTTTATATGGTATATTTATGGTTTTATGAAACATATAAACTGTAATTCTCATTAAGAAAGAAGTTCAATATTTCTAAAAAAGAAATTCTAGCACTTTCTAATCTTTTTCAAAGAAGAGAGTGGAAAAAAGAAAAATAGCATTTGACCGTTAGACCCTGGCCATTTCAGGTTGACAATGTTCAAAAATCATGATCCTAGTCCTTTATCAGTCACTGTCTTTTGTCACATGGAAACCATGTATGAGTTCAGACATCATAGACATGCAATAGCCCAACGTGACACCAGCATGGCATTCCAACAATTTGCTTGGAGAACATTTTGAGGAAACTAAATGGATGATTAAGGAAAAGGTGAACCGAATATCTGCTGAATATCATCTTTTTTGTTTTATGAAAATCCTCAAATAAAGGGCTATCATCCAATGAACTTGGAGTTTTGGGCCAGGTTCATTTGTACTACATACTACATAGAAACTTGCAAGCATGACCTTAAATTACAGGTTTTAGAACAAATATGGGTCAAGTTTGAAGTGACACATCCAAGGTAATCAGTCTAATGGCCCATTCCGTTTCTTCATTCTTGAGAAAAAAACCCTTAAAAAATCATGTATTTTTTAAGTGATGATCTCCACTCTTAATGGAATTAGGGTGTTTCAAGCAACAAATAAAACCTTAGATTATATATAACAATGGATAGCATGGATCAAAATATAGGCCAATATATACTGTATGCCAACTCAGTTCCAATATTTCAAAGCTATCACCATTCACAAATCACACGTGCATTGGTTCATACCAGGCAATATGCCCTGATAACAGCCGATCAGTATATGGGGATACAGCTGATACAATACCCATTTAATGACCCGCAATACAAAACGCATATTTTTGTTTTTTTTTTTCTTCTTTTGCACAAAAAATCTTTGGAAAGGGTTCTTCTTCTTTTTTTTTCAAGCTTCTTTTTAAAAAAGATCTAATGTATAATAAAAAACCAATCGCAACCCAATAGCCTGGGGTTCATCCTAAGGTAAGAAAAAAAAACCATGAAATGATTGAAATATTTGATTTTGGGTAGGAATGAATTCCAAATCATAATTAGTTGCATGTTTGGAGCTTAAATTTGCTCCCATATGCAGTATTTGGGACATTTGGAAGACTTTTTAGAGGATTTTTGTATAAATATCTGACGGTTAAGTATTGCATAGCATATGCTAACTACTAAGTAATAAATATTAAATAGTGATGAACTATCGTTTCAATTATTTGTTAATTAACATTTTAGCAAGTCTTTTTTTTTTTTTTTGAACGGTCATTTTAGTAGGTCTTAATTTCAAAGTTCTCATTATTTTTAAAATAGGTGAACAAAATGAAACTAAATATCATATTTTAATATTTTTCCAATATTAAAAAAAATACTGATACATAACCAAAAAAAAATTAAAAAAAATGCAATATTTTTTTACCTCAAATAAAGTTCATGCTGATATTTGATACGGAAACCACAACCAGTACGCATTGTCCAATATGTATTGTCTTAGATGACAGTTGATGTGCCCTACATAACTGCCTTTTTTTGATCCTCAGTGGAGACAATAGAGAGCATACCAATGAGGTCAAAGCTGCTATGGATGGAGGCAATGGCGGACCCGGGGTTTTTATTTGGTGGTGCAGGCAATGGTCAAGTGAATAAGTCAAAATAATAAAACAAAATTTTTCATATAAAATTATTTTTCGAATTACGCGGGTGCAACTACTTGGGTCCGCCCCTGGATAGAGGCAAACACATGTGAGTTTTAAAACCATAATTGCAAGTCCCAGAGTATAAACAGCTTGGTCACAGTACATATTTACCACATGAACACTGATTGGATGATAATAAGTTAGAAGAATAAAAGAAAACCATATTCTCTTCTTACCCTGCAATCATCGCATTATAAGTTGCTGTTCCTTTGCTTGGCATTCTATCAAACACCTGGCGTGCGGCCTCAATCTCCCCGCATTTCCCATACATATCAACAAGCGCAGTCGCAACAAAGACATTCGACTCACAATTCCACCTCACGACATCATCATGAACCTTCCGACCATCCAAAACAGACCTCGCCCCGGCACAGGCGGGCAACACGAAAGTGAAGGTGAATTCATTTGGCCGAACCCCACCACCACCACGTCCGCCAGTCATGGTATAGTAAAGATCAACGGATTCTCTGAAATACCCATTTCTTGCGAACCCTTTAATCGTCTCATTCCAGAGAAAAACAGGTGGTTTCTTCACCACTTTAGTGAGAATGCGCTCGGCGGGCGCAAGATTGCGAGAGCGAAGGTAGGCATGGGCGAGGCGGGTGAGGAGAAATGGGTCTCTGGAGAATTGGGTTTTGAGGATTTTGGCGTGGAAGCGGCGGAGATGGTCGATGGAGGAGCATCTGTTGAGCTGGGAGAGGAGATGTTGGAGAGTTTGGGGGGAGGTTTTTATGGGGTAGTATTAGGGTTTTGGGGTTTTTGGGGGAGTTTTGAGAGTTGGACTGTGAGGAAGATGGAGAAGTTGGGATCAAGGACATTCTTGAAAAATCTTTCTAACAAGGTGAAGTAGCCATGGTTGGCTGCTGATTGAGAAATAAGTGAAGTCTACCGTTATAGAGGCTTCCCGGAATTTATGATTGGAATCTGAGAGGTTTGGTTTTTTTTTTTTCCTTTTTTTCATGATATAACATGATGTGTCATTTTTATTCCCAGACATTTGAAATGCTGTATTTTTTTTATTAGAATTTTAAATTTCAACCACTCAAAATATCTTTTGGAATCTTTGAAATTCCACTCTTTATATCATTTGTTGGAATTTCAAATCCTCCATAAAAAAGAGAAATTTGAAATTCCACCTAAGGCAACAACTTTTGGAGAATTTGAAATTCTCCCAGACATGAAAACGAGCCCTAAGCCAAACTCCTGAATCCTGATTATCTAAAATGATGTGTACAAATTTCAAATACACCCTTTTGCAGCCCAAGTTTGACTCATCCAAACTCACCAAGTGTCCACGTCGAGTCAGTCCGACATCTATTCTCCCCACTACATGGAGGACTAGTAACTGGGAACTCAGTCCAGGGTTGCAAACGGGATGGTTTTAGGATGGAATCATACTGGATTTGGACTCAGACTCAGGCCCATTTCTAAATAAGGGTTTCAGCTATGAATCCAGTTCTGGCTCAAAACTTGTTCCGTTGGTTTTAGACCTAGCTAGAATAGGAAAATCCAGATCTTGGTTCTTGGGAACGAGTAAACTAGAGGAACGGAATTTAGTTCCAAAATCGATTTTATTTTTTTTTTTCTTAAAATAAATATATTATTCAACTTATAATAGTGTATCAAGTCTACTACTTCTGAGATTATAAATAAAAATATTAAAAAAGTTAATTCTAAGCTATAATTTATAATATTAAAATATAGGGTCTCTGATCTACGGATCGGAACCTATAAGGACTCAAAATTGGACCCATTTATCAATCGAAACTTAATTTGGGTTCTGGACCAGACTTATTTATGAATCGAAATCTAAGATAGGTTCTAAATCCGAATCGGAATCTAAAATAAGTTCTAAATCCGATTTTTTAGAATTAAAACTTCCAAATAATCAGAAAAAGTCGGAGACCCATTTTCAACCCTACAACTCACATAGATGTTTGGGCTGAGCCCAAGGATCCAACCTGGGCTTGAAGAGCTTTTTAAGACACATGCGGCCCAAGAAATAGAGCCTGTAAAACCCTCTGCTTGTTCAAGCAGCGGGGCTGCTATCTGCACGCATCACATCGAAATCCAACCAAAAAGAAAGGACGTTTCCTGCTAAAACCCCCGCCAAACCCTTCAATTTCCGAAGAAAATCTCATGACCCATCTCTACAAATTCACCAAAACCCCTCAAAATGCTTCTAAGCCCATCATCCCTCTCTCTGCAACTCTCTTCTCCAACGACCCTCTTCTTCAAATCCAAGAAATCTTCAATCCACAGCTCAAACCAGAGAATCCATGGCTTCCAGACCACTATCTAAGAAAACCCATGAACACAATGAGCTCCTATTCCACTCGCCCCAAGAAAAAAACGGCCTTGAAGAGCGAGAGCTCGGAGGCGGAAGAGCTGGTTCGGATTCTGATGAGGAATTTCGGTGATGAGAGGCCTCTGTTATCGACATTGAATAAGTACGTGAAGATGGTCAGGACGGAGCACTGCTTCATGTTGTTTGAGGAGCTGGGAAAGAGAGATAGATGGCTTCAATGTCTTGAGGTTGGTTGGTTGGTTTTCTGATTTCTTTGTTATGTAGTTCTGGTTTTGTTTCAGCACTTTGTGGGTGGGTGCGTTTGGATGTGCCCGAATTGCTGTACTTTTTATTGGTCTCTTAATCTCCAATGTAAAAGTAGAATCTTGTGAAGTTGTTATTGAAAGCTTTATGTGAACAATGTTTTTACTTGATGGTGTTGTTTTGGAATGTGGGTCCTCTTCGCATGGTCAATTCATGCCTTGGAGGAGGTCCTTCTATTCTCTCATTTTCAATTCTCTTCTTCTTCTTATTGAGTAGCATAAAAAAATAAAAAAAACTTTTTAACATATCTTAACAAAAACCCTGCAACCTCTTGGTTGCAAGTTGGAACAATGAGCACCTTCCTATCGTGCTTAACCACACGTTGTTATCTATGTTGTTGTGTATGAGTGATGACATTCAATCTTGTTTACTTCAATTTCTGTTACATCTTTGATTCTTTTTTTCCCCTTCATCTTATTTGAACAGTGGGGTTAGATTGCCATGTGTTCAATTTCAAGTGATCATGTTGGTCTTTCCAGTGGTGAAATCATACACAATGGCTGAGTGAGAAATCACATAGCTGTGGGTATAGTTATTTTTCTGCATTTGGAATTCATAATTGAACAAGGGATATTGAGTTCTTTTGTCCATTTTGATTTTCTGGTCATCAATTTGGTACATATTTACTATTAAAAAAATGGCTACATATTTTTGTAGTCCTCTTTCATCATGACTATGAGCAATGCTGATATTTATTTATTTTTGCTGAAGAAGTAATGCAGATAAGTAGGTTTTGCTAATGAGTGTTTGTTTGTGAATAATAACTGAGAAAAGATTAAATAAATTATTTACAACTTCATTTCATTGTACCACTTGAACTTCTCATTAAGGTAGTTTACTTGCTTTCTATTGGTGATGGGTTCCTTCGGGTGGATAATCATGTTCTCTTTTCTTTTGGGTAGAAATTGTAAAATAAAAAAATGTGATTGTTAAATTGTTTCACAAATGGAGTGTTTCTTTACCTTTGTGACGAGGCAATGGAACTGAATTCAATTCTGTTGAGTTTTGCTTTATCTTTTTGCTTGGGTAGCTAAGACTTCTGGCATTTTTCTTCTTTAGACATTCATGTCCATTTCTTCTTAGCTAATTTATCCATAAAAGTTATATAGCCAAATTTGGTAAGAAAAATCAAAAGTGTCAACTTCTTTAGACATTCATGTCCATTTAAAAAGGTTAGGGGCCCATTTGGAAACTCTAAAATAATTCAATAAAACCTAATTAGATTAAAGCCTAAAACAAAGCTCTAGTTTTTAAGTTATAATTTACAATTAATATCTTTAAAAACATTATAAAAGCTTTTACTTCACATTAGAGTATTGGTAAATATAGAAATAAAAGCTCTCATAGGAGCATCTTTGTCATTTCCAAATAAATTGATTTTTACTAGAAAACATCTGGTGTTGAAAGAAAGAGTCAAGGGCATTTGCATCATTATGAAATATTTCAACAGTTATTATTTATTTAAATACCCATAACCTTTTAGGTTCCACCTCCTCCTGCCTCAGTTTCTTGAAGAGCTACAATAAACAAGTCAACCTCCTTTAACTTATTTAATTAGAAGCCAAAGCTCTATTTCTAATAAAAAATAAAAATATAATTAAAGGTTTGCCAAACGCTCTAATATGTAAAAAGCTTTAAATTGTAATTTTTATTTTTTTGGGTAAATTCTCACACACAGCCTTCCCAAGTTCTTGGCCATCAATGATATAGCTAGGATTGATCTCTTGTTGTTTTTGTGTAAGGAGGTGCCCCCACCACTGAGCTACCAGTGGATCGACAACTCTAAATTATAAAGTAAGAGCTTGTTTTTGGAGTTTCCAAACTACCTTTTATTTGTTGGTTACTTTTTCAAAAATTTTGGCGAAAAGATAAAAGGTCTCAAAAGTTGATTGAATCAGACATCCACATGAATTTTGCCAAATAGTCTAAAGCACTCAAACATCTATTTGGATTAGTTTTACTTAAAATTGATCTAAATAGATATTTGAGTGATTTAAATGGTTTGGCAAAGTTTTATGGGTGTATGATGCAATCAACTTTAAGAACTTTGCATATTTTTTTTAAAGCATAAAAACCCAAATAAAATATATATGGATTTGTGGAGTATTTATATTTTATGACATATTTGTCCATACTACTTTTACTTTATACTTTATGATAACTTTTCCATCTAACATTTAGGGCACATTTGTGTAGCTATCTTCCACAAGAATAGTGAGGATTGCAAAAATGGGTTTTCCACGCTATAGTAAAATTCATATTTGGTGTGGTTGCTTTTTTCACACACATACAAAAGTACAAAAATGGGTTATATTTTTTGCGATTCTTTGAAAAATAAATTCCCTGTGGCATGCAAACAAATGGGCCCTTGATTTTCTTA
The DNA here is from genome assembly GCA_012931725.1 of Litsea cubeba. Classification (NCBI taxonomy): domain Eukaryota; kingdom Viridiplantae; phylum Streptophyta; class Magnoliopsida; order Laurales; family Lauraceae; genus Litsea; species Litsea cubeba. The sequence goes on from CM022947.1 coordinate 12,863,303, forward strand.
CCTAGATAGAGCCTTACATGACCACAAGTGAAGAATATGGATACCCCCATTGAAAGCTGATTGGAAGTCACATGATTACATGATTACGGGGAGTAAAAAGAAATAGAGCTCTACTTAATTGATGGAATGCTACTTATTAAATCCAAACTGCTCATTTCACATATATTAGCTGCGGGCTAAACTACACTCTGAGTTGGTCCCACCATCAGAATAAAAGCTTGTTAAACATGCAATCCACCACTATCTTGTTCTCATCAAGGAGCTCACAGGGTAAAGGCATCATGAATTCCTTGTCAGCAGGCCTTTCGGCACCATTCTTATGTTGAAAACGATGTGAAACTGAAACTGGGTTGTGTTAAAATGTTCTTTCTATTGGTTAGCCATCTCTTCGGAGACATCCCATAAAATTGGAATCTATTATTATTGGGCCACTTGTTAATTCAAAAGTAACATGGGCACGTATGTATTTCATTTGAGGACAGATGATTCTCAAATCGGAATTGGAAATTATTAAACATTGAAATTTGGAGCCCATTGTGTAATGCATCGAGAATTATTTGAGGCCATGTCGGCAAATCTGTTGGTGGGGCCACTTATTAAATCCAAACAATTAAGACTCGTTTGGTAAGTACTATATATTTGAAATAGATTTGATACAGATGGACCTTTTTGAAATAGAGTGGTTTCGTTTGTATACTTTTTAAAAAATAGCTCGTTTGGTAGGTGTGATTCAATTAACAAAAACAAACTTGTTTAAGAAGGATAATTGCTCTTGTGGTCTCTTTTAAAGAAGTAGGTCCCAAAGGACTGAGGTGGCTTAAGGAAGAGCTAGGATTCAAATTTTTTTTTACCCGCCTACATTCCACCTTCAAGTATAAGAATATTACATAAGAGAGCTTCTATTGGCACCGCGGTTTGTCTTTCCGCATTGCACCACAAAAAAATAAAAAATATTTTTCCTAAACTATCCCTCCCCCTCCTTCCCCTCCCTCTCTCCCTCCACCATCTCCCACCCACCCACCCCACCCCGTCTCCGGCGGGGAGGGAGAACGGGGCTGCCACCCCCCCTATTTTCTCTCCCTTCCTCTTGTTCTCTCTCCTCCTTCGCTCCCCCCCTCTTCCTCTCTTCCTCCGCTCCCAGTCGCCGGCGGGGAGGGAGATCGGGCGGCAGCCCCTGCAGCAGGCGGAAATAGAGGGAAAGGGAGAGGGACCCTTGGTCCATGATCAAATAGGTAGTTTACATGAATTTATTTGACACACAAATACTTTTACAATATTATTCTAAACAAGTTATGAATGTTAAATAACAGAAAATCCTTTCAATTGGAACTCAACCCAACGTAGGTTTGGTTCAAAATTGACCGAGCCTATGGTATTTTGGTGACCTGTCAACAAAGCCAACTCAATTCAAACCACAAAAATTTCAACCCTTGATCTCTCGTTAAAACTTCAAAACCATGTAGTATATCCAGAACCCAGCCCATTTGGACACTTAAAATATAATGCAACAATCAATATGGTCAATCTGATTCCACCAGACAAACTGGGACAACTGCTCATTCATTTTAGTAACATGACAGTGGCCACCAGTTGCAAGATTAGAACCATTTGATGACAATTGTTTTTTGACAGAGTTTTGTTGAGAGGAAGAATGCAGATAGTAGTCTAGCCCAATGTCATCATAATGCAATTCAAGACTAAAAAAAGGGCAAGGGCAATTATTCTTTTCACTAAAGATGAAATTTAAACATCGTCTCTTCTATTCCTCAGAGCAATCTAGCCCAATGTCATAATGCAATTCAAGACATAAAAAGGGAATGGGCAATTATTCTTTTAACTGAAGATGAAATCTGAAACATTTTTGTCTCTCTTCTTTAGGGCAGGGGAAGAGAAAACTGAAAACTGCCATTTAATTGTTTTCAAAGATCGGACACACTTGAAATAAAATTATGCTTAGCTGAGTCGCCAGAGCAACATGTCTGCTCAGCTTTCCATGAAGTGGTGAGGATTAAGTCTTAGATCAAGAACAAACAAAAAGGCTAACATTTTCTTCATTTCAATGATGACCCTTTGCCTCAGCTTTTTCATGTGACTTGGCCTTTGCCTGCAGAAAAAGAAAGACAATAACTATGTTGTTATCTATTTCTGGAGAACAAATGAAGATAGTACAATAGAGAGCATAAAATTTTTGAAGTTCAATATTTTATGAATGCAGGAAGAATGAGAATTTGAAAGAAACAAATAACATCATCAAAGGAAAAACCACACGTGCCCATAATGGAGCTTTTGGTGAAAGATCAAAGCTCAACCTCCAGATACATGTAGTACCCATCAAATGTTCAAATTAAAAAATAAAAATAAAAATCAAGAGACATTAATTGATAGACATGGTCAATTCTCAATACCCAGACTGTGGCCTACTGTAAAAAAAATGCAACAATTTTCTATATGAGCTTTTGGTGAAAGATCAAAGTTCAACTTCCAGCTGCATGGGATCAAATTTAAAAATAAAAAATAAAAAAAGAGAAATGGCCAGTACTCAATAGTCAATACCGTAACTGTATATTGTAAAGACTGCAACAAATTTTTTATGAGCTTTTAGTGAAAGATCAAAGCTCACCCTCCAGCTGCATGTAGTATCCCTCAAATAAAATCAAGAGACATTAATTAAGGTCTCTCTCCTTTAGTAGTCAAAGATGATTACTTAGAATGCAGAGTCCGCTATAAATGTCATGTGCAATTTTAGAATGGTAACAGGTTAGGGTAAACCCAAGCCGCCCCGACTCACACCTACTCTGCATTGTACCGCTGTACATGTCCCGATTCTTGCTGGCTTTATGGTACGTGATACCAAATCCACCCATCAAGAGTATGGGGTGAGGTCAAGGTTTTATACGGATTAATCCTGTAGAAGAGATTAAAGATATTTAATTTTGTTCAGATGCAGATGTTTCGCATTGTGCAAAACTACCACCTGGGGCTCCCTATGATTTATCCAAGTCCATCAAACACTACCAACCTCCCTAAATGTGAAGGATTTCATTTTTATCACACTGAACCAAATGAGACTGACAACTGGATTGAAATAAAAAGGATTAATGATGCATTCTAAAACTGTTAAAACTTAAGGGCCACAGATCGAGAAATTTAGATGATTGAATGGACTTGAAATTTTGCATATAGGTGGGTCACATGACTCACATCCAGATCTTTTGATCCCCCACATCCCCAGCACCGAAGAAAGCTCGAACCGGGAAACTTAGCACTTCTACACTTCTAAATGACTAAGAACAGCTACACTAAGTAGGTTTTGTGCCTTACATTACATTAATGAATGTCAGTCCGTAATAAATGAGGAGGGACACTTCTAAATGACTAAGAACAGCTACACTAAGTGGGTTTTGTGCCTTATATTACATTAACAAATATGTAAGTCGTAAGTCATAAATGAGGAGGGGCAGGTTGGGGCAGCCAAAATCCATACCTGCCCCGTACTGGGCACATACCAAAATCTATAAATCCATAACCACCCTGACCCCAACAAAACTCAACCAAGCCTGTCCCTATATGGGTAGGTCAGCTGTTTAGCCCAACCTATTGCCTTCCCTATATGACACCCAGGGACATACTTGGATCTGAGATAGTTGATCTGTGTTAGACATTGGCATTGCTTGCAGACGTTGTGGCTGTTTTGGAAACCCAAGAAATCTTTGCAGGCACATCGAGGTGGTCTTGCATCATAAATAGGGTACTGAATTCAATGTTTTGAGGGCTGACAACAAGGTATCGGATTCTTTGGCAAAGGACGTTGTGGATAGATAATAGACCCGTAACCCAAGAACAGGGTCATCTTTGTGGTCTAGATTTTCCTTATTGTTTTGTTTATTCACTTGCTTTTGCTTGCCCTGTTTCGGTCAGTATAGCCCTCCAATACAACTCTTTTTGGTTTACTAATTCAAACATTACCCTTCAAAAGAAGGGAAATTCTCCATAGAAGACACGCAGGCTGCCCATCTATTGTGGACCATGTCAAAGTTTACCAAAGGAGGTATAGTAATCAGAAGGCACCAAAAAGATCTGAAAACATGTCGAGCAGACTATGCAATGGATGAATATTGAAACAAGTGCTCATTTTGGTAGCAAGTACCATAGAAGCATTTGTGTTCAATTGACAACGATCAACCAATGCAGAGAAGCCATAGAATGGTAAAAATAAGTAATTAAGCAATAAGAAAACATTCAGCGAGATGCTTCAAGAGTAAAGAATTGCATCACATATAGGAGACATGTAGAAAGAAGCGTATAGAAGTGGTCGAAAGCCCGTGGCATGGTAATAAGTCATGAAAACTCTAAGCAGGGTCACCAACTATTCATTCATCAATGACAGCAGCAATGAGAAAGTAGTGTCCAAAGAAGCGGTTGATGGACTTGCACCGAAGGCTGTGAAGCATCCACCCCCATACCAACCCAATGGTTCAGGAAATGGACTGATCTAACAGTACTCGACTGATGTCTCTAATTTTATTGGCAACAAATACTAAGATGAAGCATCACAATGGGTGCACACCACATATCCTTAGGACTTGGGGATGGTGGGTTAGTATGATAAAAGTGCATTCCATGATGATTATACAAACACTTACTCCTTTAGATACGATCACAAGAAAATTACAATCACCTCAACGAAGGAGACAGTCCACTCTGAACCATTCATATAGGACTTAGAGGGGAGGAATTTTGTCAAGGGCTCCAAGGAAAATAGAAATCTAGATGAATTTACCAGGGAGATGTTGTGGGTAGGAGTTGTGATTCTCATTGTCATTCTCATTTTGCTCAACTAGAACAATAAAGTCAAAGAGCAAAACAGTCATCGATACAAAAAAAAAAAAAACCATGGGTTTCATCAAAAGTCCCTTACCTCAAAAGAGAAAGAAAGAAAAATCCCAATATGAAATAATTAACGATCTAAGAGAAACCGTAGATCAAGAAGAAAACCTAACATCTGCAAGGGTGCTTCAAAGAAAAGAAATCCCACCACATGAAACACAAAAAAAGAAGAAGAAGAAGAAGAAGAAATGGAAGGATCGAATCAGAATAAAAGAAGATGGAGAGCGATTGATAGAAGAGAGTACCGTGAGATAGGAGAGTTTAATACTTCCATAGACTAAACCGAAGGTGAAAGCTGAAGCACGAGCTACCTGCAAATGAAGAGTAGAAGAAGAAGAAGATGATGATGAGATAAATTAGAGAGAGACTGAAATCAGAGAAAGAAAGTGAAAAGAGAATCTGAATTAAGAAAGAGGGGGTGAAATGAAATGGCAAAAGATTGAAGAAGAGAAGAGAAGATACAGACGAGAGCAAGAGTGCTGGTGCCAGAGTAAGGGCCTGGAGGTGCCATGGAAGCTCTGCTCTGCTCTCTGGCTCTCTGGTGGTGGGGGATATCGCTGCAGAAAAGCACAGGATCCTTCTCTCCTCTCTAGTCTCCCCACCTTGGTGGAAGTGTATAGGTCAAACCACTGTTAGTAACAGTCACAAATATCGGACGATATTTCCAACATTCTGCAAAGCTTTTCGGGAGAAAATTCAAAACGGTATAAAAGTTTTGGTTAATTTTTTTTAAAGTAGCGTAAAGATTTGAATATTTTATACAAGTATAAATAATTTTTAGAGGAATTTGCCTGAAAAAGGATCTTAGATGGTCACTTGATGAAAAATGGGACACTAGTTTATATGCTACGACACCGGTATTCCCGCAAAAAAATATATATTTTTTGCTTATTTTCTACAAACGACGACGTCGTCACAGATTAACACAGTAATTTTCGCATTAGTTTCGGTGAAACAACGACGTCGTCATATATTAAAGCACACTTTCTTCTACTAACTTCTGTGAAGCAATGACGTCGTCAGATATTAAAGCACACTTTCTTCCACCAGCTTCTGTGAAGCAATGACGTCGTCAGATATTAAAGCACACTTTCTTCCACTAGCTTCTGTGAAGCAACGACGTCGTCAGATATTAGAGCACACTTCATTCCAAATTTTATCTCTGTGTGGCAATGACGTCGTCACTGATCATTGCAATCGAAAAAAATGATGTGTGTATTAGTTTTATGTGCGAGCACAATACAAGGCATGGATATACAAGCTTCGTTTCTTGCAATAAAAAAGCACATAACTTGGCATTCAAAAATTCATATTAAAACATTCAATAATCCACCATAAAAGCAACATTCAATAATCTATAACAAGCGAACGGTCTCTCCTAATAATGTTATGGATTTTTGTACATTCAATAATCCATAACATTCTAATAACCCTTCATCTTGTGCGGACTTGTGTTCGTTTTGTGGAAAGATGAAAGATTCATTGTAGGTTGGTTAAGGTTGGATTTGACTTGAATATTTATGTTGGCAATTCGCTCATCTCTATGTACGCCAAGACTGGGTGTATTGACTTTGCAGAGAAAGTGTTTGATGAAATGCTGATGAGGGATTCTGTTTCTTGGAATTTGATAATTGGTGGGTATGTTTTAGATGGGGATGGGTGGAAGTCGCTGTCATGCTTCCAAGAAATGATGGAGTGTGGTATCGAAGCTGATCGGTTTAGTGTAATCAGTACACTTACTGCTTGTTCTTTAGTGAAATCAGTGAAACATGGGATGGGGATGGGTGGAAGTCAACTCACGTTGACAGTGAGTGGAGAGAAAGAGAGAAAATGAAATGTGAGGGGGGGGGGTGTTAGTCCATGTCGGCAGTGGATGAAGTGAGAGAGAGGAAGAAAGTAAGAGAGAGAAACAAAGAAAGAAAGAGAAACAGAGAATGTGAAGGGTGGGAAGGGGGAGTACAGCACATTGGCTGGGAGGTGAGCGAGGAAGGGGGGGGGTACATCACGTTGGCAGGGAGGTAAGTGAGGAAGAGAGGAAAGAAAGAAAGAAAATAAAGAAAGAAATAGAGAAACAGTGAAGGGAAAATGGGGAAAAACAAAGAGATGGGTTGGGGTGTTTCGTCGGAGATGATGGTGGGCGGTGGTGATGGTGCTGGTGGTGGTCATGGACGGCGACAGGGAGCTCCGGGAACATGGTTGGGTGAGGGAGAGATAAGTGAGAGAAATGAAAGATAGTAGAAGAGAGGAGCTCAGTCATTGTGATGGCAGCGGCGTCGTCTGACGGCGGCGAGGCAGCAAGGAGAGGGAGTGGAGAACGAGAGAGGGAGTGATGAGAGGAAGAAAGAGAATGAGAGGGATGGGGGCTGCTGTGTTAAGGAGAGGGGGAAAGGGGAGTGGTCTAAAAGAGGGAATGGGGGAAAACGATGGAAGGAAGATGGGGAAAATGGAAAAAATGATGTTTCAAAAGCGACGACGTCGTCACAAGTGTCAATTATTATTAAAAAAAACGGAAGTCCACTTCCGTGCCATATTTACTAGTGGCCCATTTTTTTGTTGTAGGCCATCTTGGGGCCTTTTTTAAGTAAAACTCTCTAATTTTTACATTTCTTTCAACCAAGTCCTCTTTATATATATATATATATATATTTTTTTTTAAAAAATGACAAAAACACGATTCTCTTATGACATTTTTTGTCTTTTCTTTAATCTATTTTCTCCGTAAAATTGGTCATTTTGATTTTGATGATCATAATAATTTAATGAAGTTGGTATTTTAGTCATTTAGAAACCCCCTTTTTTTTACCATCCATGCATAATAGTAGTTGAAGTGGGCCCCATTAGGTTATTTGGATTGGACTTGATCGTTTCACTTAAATGATTTATTTAAGTGAATATTTTGAAAAATGACATAAGTTTTTTTTTTTAGAAAACTATTATGGAAATGACTTAATTGAAAGAATTGTTGAAAAGTTTTGAAAAAGTCTACATGGATAAACTTTTTTGCCAGATTTTGTAACAACCCATATGATATCCCTTGAATATCAGATATCAAGGGATATCATATGGGTTGTTACAAAATCTGGCAAAAAGTTCGTTCATGTAGCATAGCTGAAAAGTTTTATACCCTTTTTTAAATATTTAAATCTTAATGTCCTTTTTTTGGAAATTAGTAAAAAGTTTTGTACCTTTTTCAAAATTTCTAAAAATAATAAGTTACAATGATTACTTGAGAATACATTGCTAATTAAAAATAAAAATAGGTTTTTAGCAAAAGCATCCTCAAATATTCTATAACTGTAAAAGAATTCTCAAATACATATAATGCCCAAAAGCATCTTATACCTCATACTTTGATTCTTTTCGAACAAATTTTCCTAAAACTCCTTTCTCGCGATATCGAGACTCGACCGCATTCGCACTTTGAAGTATTTCAATAATTGTTAATTTTATTTCAACTCTCGAAGTCGCTAGTTTATTCAGAACATCATAAGAAGTTAACATTCGTTTTAAACCCATATTCTAAAGCAATAAACGTCGAGGAAAAACATCATCGACTTTGAAGGTAATCCTCTCCATGACTGTATTAAAAGTAGGGTTACAAATAGGGAATGTAGTGGACCACAGATTTTTGTGTTTTTTTTTTTTGTAAAAATAAAAAAGTTAAATTTTCTTGAGCAAACTCTCCACAAATTGTAGTAAGAGAGTGCTCGCGGTGACTACATTCATTGTTGAAGAAACTCATAATAGATAATAGAATGGTTGAACTCATACATCTACAGAAATCACTCATTCAGATTCAAAATTGTTAGTCAATCTAAATACACCTCCATGTATTATATTTTTATTAACTTTAACTATTGAACTGTTGACTCTCTTTCTTGACATTGCAAGTTGTTTATCGACATTGCAACTTAATCAGGTTAATGCTCAATTCGTATCTGAGCTCACGAATGATGTCGGACACATATCTAGATACAAAATCATGAACTTGCGAGTGTTATGTCTCGAACCCACGAGTTATCGCAAATGTCGTGTTTCGAACTTGTGAGAGATAAAGTGAAGGGTAATTTTGTCTAGAAAAAAATGAACTCTGCTGTATATGATGTTGTTGGTACAAACCCCAATAAAAATTATTTTGAGCACAAAAAAAAAAAAAAAAAAAAGCACGGTGACATGTGTTAGAGCTAATTTAGTTTTTTTAGTTTTTCCCCATAAAAATGCATTTTTGTATGGAACTGCCTGTACATATTTCAAGGGTTTGTAATACAATCAATTAACATGCGAGATATTACCTAAAATACTTCCTTCATGGTATTTATAAAGAATGACCTTATCTTATCATTGGTATGAAGTGGACAGTAACTAGCCACATAATTAAACTCATGGGTGGCGTAAGACTGGATTGCTTTTAGAAAGACTGGAGTTATAATTACAGTTGAATCAGTCGTATTGAAATCATAACTATATACTCCACACATAATCAAATCCAACAATGCATATCATTTGTGATGACTTAGGCCCTACCATCCACGTGATATTGTCCGCTTTGATTCATCGAATTTCAGCCCAATCTTGTTGCACGGTTTTAAAATGCCTCATGTGAAGTTAAGGCTAGGCCGCACAACCCTGGATCAGGACGTGAATATTTTCGATGTGTGACTTAGTGTAGTCTCTCTAGGAGACAAGCAGACTGACAAACAAGACATGCAAACCTAGGCAGGTGAGATCTCACAACATTAGAGCAGAATTTGGGGCAGATGACTGAGTAGAATCAAATAAAGGTAAGCCCCACACAATTTTACATCAAATATTCAAATGTTAAATACTATTACCATCATATTAACAGTAACAGAATATTGTTTCTCTTTATTTCATTTGAAACTCATAGAAAGTTTGAGTTGATTCCAATCCATGCATCTCATCATATTTTATAGCCGCCATATACAATGTAGCGGTTGTTTGTACTGGCCAACAAATTGATCCATACTATTCATAAAAAAAAAAAAGGAAATTGATATCAACACTCCTTTTTTTGACGGAGGCACTCCTTTTCAAGGTAACTGGTGAGAAGGAAATTGGCTTGAATTGGAGTGCCTCTATAAAAAAAAAGGAATGCCAATATCAATTTCCAAAAAAAAAATCCATACTGAGATCTGATGGCATATGTATATTAAAAAGTGAGCAAAAGCTTCTGCAAAAGCTTCTGCAAGTAAGATTGACATATATCAGTAAACATTTAGAGCACCTTTGATATATTCCAGATTGCAAAAGGAACCTGGTGCTGCATGCAATCAATTTCTAAATTTTCTTATTCATGGTGTATAAATCTCAGCAAAAAAAAAAATCCTAAGGGAGATCCATAAATTAATCTAGGAAATAATTTTCTGTTCATCCATTTTACATCACCCTCAGAATATGCCCCTGCAGGCAAGAGTTGGGTTTCTCATCTTTTGCTAGAAATTGGCCATGCTGTTGAAGTCTCTGAAATATTGGAAATCATCTTTAACACCATCATTGCCATGCTAGAGGCAACTCACTCAACAACCGAACCAAAACACTTGAAGTAGACCCATCACCAAAGTAATCAACACACCATTCATACCGTTTGCTTGGTCAAAACTCAAAAGGACCGAGCATGTTGGGCCCATCTGTTGGCAGTCCAAATCATTCATAGTATAGTGTGATATACTGATATTGCCTGATTTCAGGGTCATCAAATATGAAATAGGATCATATAATAGAGGTGACCATCATGATGGGGTTCAACCAGATGATACAAATATAACAGTAAAGGTGGGTCCCACCTGTAGCATTGCTGGATCGAACCAAAAAATAGGTCCTACTCTTGGCTGAGCATCATACGGTATCTCATCACCAATAATCACCACAGGAGCAGATCCCCCCTCTAAAATGGTGGAATCTATTTGCATCCCTAACAATGATATCCCGCTTTGCAATTTTAGATATAAGCTTAGTTGCAGTATGGCAATCCACACACACCCTCAAGTTCTTTATTACCCTTAACACCTCTCCCTCCTCTGTGGCCAAGATGCCAAAAGCAATTGCCAATCTCTCACTGTGTCCACACAACAAATCTTCCTTCAAATCCTCATCCAACTTCCCAAACACACAACTAGTCTCTGCAACATATCCCTCTAATCGCATCCTATCTTCTAGATCCTTCAATACTTCATAAATCTCTTCCGACCTGGGATGTGACCGATCAAAAACAAGGAAGTTGTGAATTTGCCCACCCACCTCGATGGAACTCCACCCAGGAGGCTTCAGCAGTTTCCTCTCCTTCACCATCAACCGCATCTTTGCCACTCCATCCCAATCCCTCTCTGTTGCATAGATGTTTGACATGAGCACATACCACCCTGCATTATTAGGGTCCAATCTCAAGACCTCCTTGACAACTCTCTTGCCCAACTCAACATTTCTATGAACCTTGCAAGCATTTAGTAATCCACCCCAAACAGCAGCATCAGGCTCCACAGGCATTGTCCTTAAGAGTTGTTCAGCATCTTCCAGTCTCCCAGCTCTCCCAAGCATGTCAACCATGCAACTATAATGTTCTAAGCCAGGACTCAAATTGTATACTTCAGACATTTTCTTGAAGTACAGCCACCCCTTATCAACCATCCCTCCATGGCTGAAACCCGACAGGACGCCGATGAATGTCACTGCATCTGGTCTAATACCATCCTGCACCATTTGAACAAAGAGAGATTCTGCAATTTTAGCATGCCCATGCATTCCATAGCCAGAGATGATTGATGTCCAACAAATCAAATCTCTCCGAGGCATCTCGTCAAAGACTCTACGAGATTCCTCTATGCTACCGCACCTGGCATACATGTGAATGAAAGCTGCACCCAAGAAGACATTAATTTCCATCTGGTTCCTTACGACTTGTTCATGGACCCATCTACCCTGTTGTAGAGCTCCAAGAGAAGCGCAAGCTTGAAGAACACTCACCATTGTCATTGTGTCGGGTTGGGTTCCCGATCTTTGCATCTGATTGAAGATGTTCAAAGCTTCATCGCACTCACCATTCATCACATACCTGTCTGGTTTAGAAACAAAGATGGCTGATTTTCCTTTATGATTAAAAATGCTACAATGATTTCAATCATGCAGATTACGAAGAGCCTTCTAAACCCACATTCATGAAAATCCCAACCTGACAATTTGTGGCTGGTTTTTGTGTAAGTAATTAAGTATTCAAGCGGCCCTCAGGTGGGCTGGTCACAAGTCCAAAAAACAGGCAGTCACTCATCTGGTGGCCCAATCCATACTGGATGCGAACAGTTGGCGAACTTTCCTTAACCATATACTATGTTGTCTTGAGGAGTGAACCAACCTGCTTTTCAGGCCAGCGTACATAGTAAAGACAACCGTAAAGATGGGGATCTCATGCAAATTGGAATTTGGAAGGCTAAGTTCTACATATACATGTTTTTTGTTTTTTTTTTTATCGGTAGATCTATAATTCTATATAATATATATACATGTGGTCTTAGCAAATCCAAATTGCATTCTCATTAGATTGCCACTTCATATCTTATGCCTTTGTTACATTGTTAAATAACTTACATTAGAGGAAAACTCGGCTCTGAACAGGCCACAAGTTTTAAACTTGTGAACCCATCGACGATGCCCACTTTGAAGCATTCTAATCATAAGCTTAGGGTGAGATTGAAAGGTATTTTATGGATTAAAGGTGAACCAACATCACTACGATATGATGATCCACAGGTATCTATTTTAAGGGCCCTAAAGATTTTGCAAAGTGAATATATAACTGTTGAAAATTTGGGGCACTTTTCACAATCATTTGCTGATTTTTATGCACCTGTAATCCAAACCAAGCCCTTAAAATCTTACCTCCGTTGTGTTTCCATCATCGAAGTGGTCCCCACATGAGAGTTCACAAGTTTGAAACTAATGGCCAGTACATAGCTGAATTTTGCTCCATTGTATTATCACTAAATTGAAATTTTCAAATGGTATTATTACATGGTAGATAATAACATTACATGTCATTGTGGAAAGATAACTGCATCAAACCTGACTTCCTGAGTGTCCTAAGCATGTTCTAAGAGTGACAGATGTGCACTGATTTTTCAAGTTACATGGCTAGTTATTGCTCTGAAGTCTTGACCAACTATCCACTTTGTATGGTATTGGTTCAAATGCCAAGATTTATTATAAAAAAAAACTGTTTCATGCACCTTTATATGGTATATTTATGGTTTTATGAAACATATAACACTGTAATTCTCATTAAGAAAGAAGTTCAATATTTCTAAAAAAGAAATTCTAGCACTTTCTAATCTTTTTCAAAGAAGAGAGTGGAAAAAAGAAAACAATAGCATTTGACCGTTAGACCCTGGCCATTTCAGGTTGACAATGTTCAAAAATCATGATCCTAGTCCTTTATCAGTCACTGTCTTTTGTCACATGGAAACCATGTATGAGTTCAGACATCATAGACATGCAATAGCCCAACGTGACACCAGCATGGCATTCCAACAATTTGTTTGGAGAACATTTTGAGGAAACTAAATGGATGATTAAGGAAAAGGTGAACCGAATATCTGCTGAATATCATCTTTTTTGTTTTATGAAAATCCTCAAATAAAGGGCTATCATCCAATGAACTTGGAGTTTTGGGCCAGGTTCATTTGTACTACATACTACATAGAAACTTGCAAGCATGACCTTAAATTACAGGTTTTAGAACAAATATGGGTCAAGTTTGAAGTGACACATCCAAGGTATCAGTCTAAATGGCCCATTCCGTTTCTTCATTCTTGAGAAAAAAACCCTTAAAAAATCATGTATTTTTTAAGTGATGATCTCCACTCTTAATGGAATTAGGGTGTTTCAGCAACAAATAAAACCTTAGATTATATATAACAATGGATAGCATGGATCAAAATATAGGCCAATATATACTGTATTGCCAACTCAGTTCCAATATTTCAAAGCTATCACCATTCACAAATCACACGTGCATTGGTTCATACCAGGCAATATGCCCTGATACAGCCGATCAGTATATGGGGATACAGCTGATACATACCCATTTAATGACCCGCAATACAAAACCCATATTTTTGGTTTTTTTTTCTTCTTTTGCACAAAAAATCTTTGGAAAGGGTTCTTCTTCTTTTTTTTCAAGCTTCTTTTTAAAAAAGATCTAATGTATAATAAAAAACCAATCGCAACCCAATAGCCTGGGGTTCATCCTAAGGTAAGAAAAAAAAACCATGAAATGATTGAAATATTTGATTTTGGGTAGGAATGAATTCCAAATCATAATTAGTGCATGTTTGGAGCTTAAATTTGCTCCCATATGCAGTATTTGGGACATTTGGAAGACTTTTTAGAGGATTTTTGTATAAATATCTGACGGTTAAGTATTGCATAGCATATGCTAACTACTAAGTAATAAATATTAAATAGTGATGAACTATCGTTTCAATTATTTGTTAATTAACATTTTAGCAAGTCTTTTTTTTTTTTTTTGAACGGTCATTTTAGTAGGTCTTAATTTCAAAGATCTGATTATTTTTAAAATAGGTGAACAAAATGAAAACTAAATATCATATTTTAATATTTTTCCAATATTAAAAAAAATACTGATACTTAACCAAAAAAAAAATTTAAAAAATGCAATATTTTTTTACCTCAAATAAAGTTCATGCTGATATTTGATACGGATACCACAACCAGTACGCATTGTCCAATATGTATTGTCTTAGACGACAGTTGATGTGCCCTGCATAACTGCCTTTTTTTGATCCTCAGTGGAGACAATAGAGAGCATACCAATGAGGTCAAAGCTGCTATGGATGGAGGCAATGGCGGACCCGGGGTTTTTATTTGGGTGGTGCAGGCAATGGTCAAGTGAATAAGTCAAATAATAAAACAAAATTTTTCATATAAAATTATTTTTCGAATTACGCGGGTGCAACTACTTGGGTCCGCCCCTGGATAGAGGCAAACACATGTGAGTTTTAAAACCATAATTGCAAGTCCCAGAGCATAAACAGCTTGGTCACAGTAAATATTTACCACATGAACACTGATTGGATGCTAATAAGTTAGAAGAATAAAAGAAAACCATATTCTGTTCTTACCCTGCAATCATCGCATTATAAGTTGCTGTTCCTTTGCTGGGCATTTTATCAAATACCTGGCGTGCGGCCTCTATCTCCCCGCATTTCCCGTACATATCAACAAGAGCAGTCGCAACAAAGACATTGGACTCGCAATTCCACCTCACGACATCATCGTGAACCTTCCGACCATCCAAAACAGACCTCGCCCCGGCACAGGCCGGCAACACGAAAGTGAAGGTGAATTCATTTGGCCGAACCCCACCACCGCCACGTCCGCCAGTCATGGTATAGTAAAGATCAACGGATTCTCTGAAATACCCATTTCTTGCGAACCCTTTAATCGCCTCATTCCAGAGAAAAACAGGTGGTTTCTTCACCACTTTAGTGAGAATGCGCTCGGCGGGCGCGAGATTGCGAGAGCGAAGGTAGGCATGGGCGAGGCGGGTGAGGAGAAATGGGTCTCTGGAGAATTGGGTTTTGAGGATTTTGGCGTGGAAGCGGCGGAGATGGTCGATGGAGGAGCATCTGTTGAGCTGGGAGAGGAGATGTTGGAGAGTTTGGGGGGAGGGTTTATGGGGTGGTATTAGGGTTTTGGGGTTTTGGGGGGAGTTTTGAGAGTTGGACTGTGAGGAAGATGGAGAAGTTGGGATCAAGGACATTCTTGAAAAATCTTTCTAACAAGGTGAAGTAGCCATGGTTGGCTGCTGATTGTCATAAGTGAAGCCTACCGTTATAGAGGCTTCCCGGAATTTATGATTGGAATCTGAGAGGTTTGGTTTTTTTTTTTCCTTTTTTTCATGATATGACATGATGTGTCATTTTTATTCCCGGACATTTGAAATGCTGTATTTTTTTTATTAGAATTTTAAATTTCAACCACTCAAAATATCTTTTGGAATCTTTAAAATTCCACTCTTTATATCATTTGTTGGAATTTCAAATTTCTCTTTGAGAAATTTGAAATTCCACCTAAGGCAACAACTTTTGGAGAATTTGAAATTCTCCCAGACATGAAATCTTGAAATTCTTATAAAGAAACGAGCCCTAAGCCAAACTCCTGAATCCTGATTATCTAAAATGATGTGTACAAATTTCAAATACACCCTTTTGCAGCCCAAGTTTGACTCATCCAAACTCACCAAGTGTCCACGTCGAGTCAGTCCGACATCGATTCTCCCCACTACATGGAGGACTAGTAACTGGGAACTCAGTCCAGGGTTGCAAACGGGATGGTTTTAGGATGGAATCATACTGGATTTGGACTCAGACTCAGGCCCATTTCTAAATAAGGGTTTCAGCTATGAATCCAGTTCTGGCTCAAAACTTGTTCCGTTGGTTTTAGACCTAGCTAGAATAGGAAAATCCAGATCTTGGTTCTGGGAATCGAGTACACTTAGAGGAACGGAATTTAGTTCCAAAATCGATTTTAATTTTTTTTTCTTAAAATAAATATATTATTCAACTTATAATAGTGTATCAAGTCTACTACTTCTGAGATTATAAATAAAAATATTAAAAAAAGTTAATTCTAAGCTATAATTTACAATATTAAAATATAGGGTCTCTGATCTACGGATCGGAACCTATAAGGACTCAAAATTGGACCCATTTATCAATCGAAACTTAATTTGGGTTCTGGACCAAACTTATTTATGAAGGATTCTGGACCAGACTTATTTATGAATCGAAATCTAAGATAGGTTCTAAATCCGAATCGGAATCTAAAATAAGTTCTAAATCCGATTTTTTAGAATTAAAACTTCCAAATAATCAGAAAAGTCGGATACCCATTTTCAACCCTACAACTCACATAGATGTTTGGGCTGAGCCCAAGGATCCAACCTGGGCTTGAAGAGCTTTTTATGACACATGCGGCCCAAGAAATAGAGCCTGTAAAACCCTCTGCTTGTTCAAGCAGCGGGGCTGCTATCTGCAGGCATCACATCGAAATCCAACCAAAAAGAAAGGACGTTTCCTGCTAAAACCCCCGCCAAACCCTTCAATTTCCGAAGAAAATCTCATGACCCATCTCTCCAAATTCACCAAAACCCCTCAAAATGCTTCTAAGCCCATCATCCCTCTCTCTGCAACTCTCTTCTCCAACGACCCTCTTCTTCAAATCCAAAGAAATCTTCAATCCACAGCTCAAACCAGAGAATCCATGGCTTCCAGACCACTATCTAAGAAAACCCATGAACACAATGAGCTCCTATTCCACTCGCCCCAAGAAAAAAACGGCCTTGAAGAGCGAGAGCTCGGAGGCGGAAGAGCTGGTTCGGATTCTGATGAGGAATTTCGGTGATGAGAGGCCTCTGTTATCGACATTGAATAAGTACGTGAAGATGGTCAGGACGGAGCACTGCTTCATGTTGTTTGAGGAGCTGGGAAAGAGAGATAGATGGCTTCAATGTCTTGAGGTTGGTTGGTTGGTTTTCTGATTTCTTTGTTATGTAGTTCTGGTTTTGTTTCAGCACTTTGTGGGTGGGTGCGTTTGGATGTCCCCGAATTGCTGTACTTTTTATTGGTCTCTTAATCTCCAATGTAAAAGTAGAATCTTGTGAAGTTGTTATTGAAATCTTTATGTGAACAATGTTTTTACTTGATGGTGTTGTTTTGGAACGTGGGTCCTCTTCGCATGGTCAATTCATGCCTTGGAGGAGGTCCTTCTATTCTCTCATTTTCAGTTCTCTTCTTCTTCTTATTGAGTAGCATAAAAATAAAAAACTAAAAAAAACTTTTTAACATATCTTAACAAAAAACCCAGCAACCTCTTGGTTGCAAGTTGGAACAATGAGCACCTTCCTATTGTGCTTAACCACACGTTGTTATCTATGTTGTTGTGTATGAGTGATGATATTCAATCTTGTTTACTTCAATTTCTGTTACATCTTTGATTCCTTTTTTCCCCTACATCTTATTTGAACAGTGGGGTTAGATTGCCATGTGTTCAATTTCAAGTGATCGTGTTGGTCTTTCCAGTGGTGAAATCATACAAAGTTGTTGAGTGAGAACTCACATGGCTGTGGGTATAGTTATTTTTCTACATTTGGAATTCATAATTGAACTAGGGAGATTGAGTTCTTTTGTCCATTTTGATTTTCTGGTCATCAATTTGGTACATATTTACTATTAAAAAAATGGCTACATATTTTTGTAGTCCTCTTTCATCATGACTATGAGCAATGCTGATATTTATTTATTTTTGCGGAAGAGGGAATGCAGATAAGTAGGTTTTGCTAATGAGTGTTTGTTTGTGAATAATAACTGAGAAAAGATTAAATAAATTATTTACAACTTCACTTCATTTTACCACTTGAACTTCTCATTAAGGTAGTTTACTTGCTTTCTTTTGGTGATGGGTTCCTTCGGGTGGAGAATCATGTTCTCGTTTCTTTTGGGTAGAAATTGTAAAATAAAAAAATGTGATTGTTAAATTGTTTCACAAATGGAGTGTTTCTTTACCTTTGTGATGACGCAATGGAACTGAATTCAATTCTGTTGAGTTTTGCTTCATCTTTTTGCTTGGGTAGCTAAGACTTCTGGCATTTTTCTGTTATCTAATGCAAGGGAATTTGAATAGCAAATGGTAACTGGTGGTATAATTGAAGGAAAATTGATTGAAGATTTTATGAGAAATGCACAATTGCTGTTATTTTTAGAACATTTATTTTGACATATACAAGGTTTGGACTTTCCTTCATTTATCAATAAAAGGTATGGATGTAGTTCTTTTGACAATATCTCTACACTAGGCTATGAGACTCGGCGAGCACCATACATTTCATTATTGACTCATTGATCCGGCCACTTATCTATGGCATCAGAATTTACTCATATGGATGCTCATGCAATGGCAAGATTGTTGCTATGGTCATGACTCATGACCCATATCCTAAAGAAGGAACTTATTTCATGATGCTCACCATGAACCTTTTGTTGTTGTACCATGTCCTTTTCATTTAGAGCAAGTTATTTGTTTGAGCTCATGGGTTTAATTTCCGATTCACTAAAAAAATGTAGTTTTCTAGTCGCATGACATTCTTCTGCTGAATCACTCAATTAAGAACCAAAGGTTTCATTTTCTTATGTACATGAAGAAAATTACCTTCACAAGGGGAAATTGAGGAAAAGGACCAGTGACTTTTAAGATCACATTTTTTAATAGGTTGTCTACCTCTCTGTTATTATCTTTTGTAAATCCCATTCATTTGCACTGTCATAAAATTGGCAGCGAAATGTTTTACCATACATCAAGCTACTTGTCACTCGGGTACATCTGAATAAAACATAAAAGCTCATAAATTGACAATCTCTTGTGATTTATGCACAACTAGAGGACTGCCAACATTAAGGGCTACAAAATGACATTCTTGACCACTTTGTGTATCAGTGTATGTGGCCACCAACATGACCTGAACTTATACACATGTTACCCTACTTTCAGGTATTCAGGTGGATGCAGAAACAACGGTGGTATGTTGCAGACAATGGTATTTATTCTAAGTTGATATCAGTGATGGGAAAGAAAGGTCAGATACGGATGGCAATGTGGCTGTTCTCTGAGATGCGGAATAGTGGGTGCCGACCAGACACTTCTGTATACAATGCGCTGATTACAGCACATTTGCATTCTCGAGATAAATCCAAGGCTTTGGAGAAAGCCCTTGGATACTTTGAGAAGATGAAAGGTATTGAAAGGTGCCAGCCCAGCATTGTTACGTATAACATTCTCTTGAGAGCGTCTGCTCAGCAACGGGATGTAAATCAAGTCGATGTGCTGTTCAAAGATCTTGAAGTAAGCATCTTATCACCTGACATTTATACTTTCAATGGTGTGATTGATGCATTTGGGAAGAATGGAATGCTGAAAGAAATGGAATCTGTGCTTAAACGCATGAAAAGCAATCAGTGTAAGCCTGATATAATCACATTCAATAGCCTCATCGATGCATATGGGAAACGCCAGGCTTTTGATAAGATGGAGCAAGTTTTCAAGAGCCTCTTACGCTCAAAGGAGAAGCCTACACTACCCACATTCAATTCAATGATCACAAGCTATGGAAAGGCCAGGCTCCGAGAGAAGGCAGAATATGTTGTCAAAAAGATGTCCGACTTCGGGTGCATACCCAACTACATCACATATGAAAGCCTTATCACTACATATGGATACTGTGACTGTGTTTCAAGAGCCAGAGAAGTATTTGATGAGATCGTGGACACAAGAAAGGAGATTAAAATCTCAACTTTGAATGCTATGCTGGATGTTTACTGCATGAACGGTTTACCAACCGAAGCAGATCTTCTTTTGGATTATGCACGCAAGATTGGGTTGCGACCAGAAGCTTCGACATATAAACTTCTCTATAAGGCCTACACAAAAGCCAACATGAAACAGCTTCTACAGAAATTGCTGCAGCATATGGATGAAGATGGTATCATTCCCAATAAAAAGTTCTTTCTAGAGGCTTTGGGAGCACTTAATTCTGCCCGGACAACATCTAAGTCTAAGAACGCTGTAACTAATTCAAGTGTAGACACATCTAAAACTTGATTGGACATTTGCTTGATTCATGTTTCTTGTGCATTTTCTGTGACAAATTGAGATTCATGGATGCAAATCGTCACTTGTTAGATTTCTGCCTTTAGAACGGTGCATATGAAGACTGCAGTTGATCATTTACATTTTCTTTTGCTTCTATATTTCAGTTTCCTAAGGTTAAGGCACCCCGCTCCAGTTATCTAAGGCACCACATTCAAACTTGGACGCATGTTAATTCCATTTTTTAATTATTTTTCTTTTCATCTTTTTGAATGATCAGTAACCAAAAAGGATTTTACCAGAGAAGTTGGAAGGCATGCCCATGACAGTACAAGAGTAATGCACTGATATGACTCCATGCCACCTTTGCAGCAGTTCTCAAATTATGTCAATTCAACACTAAATTCAGCATCTTTCTGTTCACTCCTTTTGCCACAATATTCCATAGCCAATCACCCTCTCACTGATGTTATGCTTCTATTCACACTTGTGCATGATTCTGTGATTCCTTCCAGTATGATCAAATCTCCCTCCAGACGAATGCCAATATCTATGGGACCTGCCCACTTTTTGAGTAACCACTTTTAATGATCAAGCAATCAGAAAAATAATTAAAGCCAGTACTTCTTCATTGCATTCCTTGGTGCCCAAAGGACCCAGAAGGAGCGGAGAATTTCTCCACTGTCATTTCTTGAACTCCCTCAATTCCATCTGTTCTTCTTTGGCAGTACCATTGACATTAACGTTCACCCATCCAATATTGAGTGGAGACCATAGATTGAGCTCCCTTCATTTTTTTCACCCACCGTTAGTTATTGCTTCTGAATTTCTGTAATGTCTGATCTTGTGACATCCTGAAATTCCTTTCTTCTCATCTACTTAATGCTGCCATTCTTGCCTTGATCAAACTCACAATCTCCTTAGCGAGTATTGAGATATGGACCATTTTTGTTTGCAGCAGCATATTCACAGCAACATCTTTTGAAGGTTATGTTACATTTTGGGTCCTAAGGCCATGATGCTGCCATGTACCTTATCTTAAAACTAATAATATTTTGTCAGTCCAAATAATGAAAAATAAAATCACAATCTCCCCTTGTTATGACTCCTTTATCCTCAAATCTCCACCTATTCCCACTTTCATAATGAACATATAGCTGCCCAAGAGAACTAGCCTCCACAAGAAACCTCTTTTGGGAAGGCCTACCTCATTTTTTTTGGTATCCCATTCCCAGCTAAGGGGGCTGGGACCCCGAGAGACTTGCTTATGTAAGAGGGGAAACTGTAGACCCGGGAGTGAAACTCACACATGCGAGGAGAGAGAACCCGCACAGGCGGGTAGTGAGAACTCGCATGTGGGAAGACCTACCTGACCTCCGCAAGAAGTAATGAAATCCTGTAATGAGGCCATTACCATCCTTTGGAACCCAAAAAGGTCAATCGAATTGCACAATCATAGAAAAGGTGGTTAACGAACTCTTTTATTTTGCACATAAGAGTAAGGAGAGGCGTTTTGTGGGGGCACTGCCACTCCTAAGAACATTCAATTTGAGGACTTTTTCTAAGCACATCAACAAAATGCTGCAATGCCTGGACCCTGGAGGCACCTAACTTAACCAGGTCGAGGAACAGGATGAACAAATCCTCCCTAGTAGAAAAACAAACCATGTAAAAAAAGGCATAAAAAAAATCTGACCCATTCTAAACTTCAACACCCCCACTTTGACTCATGTCCATCCAAAAGGAAGAACAGTTAATGACTATCCAGGACCTATCTCCACCCAAATCTTCATATTGTTTGGCTAGAACAGTTGGGACTCTACCCAGGACCCATCTCCACCCAAACCTTTGTATTATTTTGCCACTATTTTCTTCCGCAAAACTTGTATGTCCTCCCAAACCTCGACCACCATTTGCTTTGTAAAACCCATTTCTTTCTTCTACTTCCTTCCCCTGTGGATTTAGAGCGCTCCTTAGTTTGTGTCTAGAATCCCCTTTCAAGTCATTCAATTGTGTCATCATAAATTAGTCATTGCCAACTTGATTAGAGTGATGATGCAACCCCCAATGAGGATGACAAATATTTTCTATTCTACCAAGTTATATAGTTTATTTTCATTTTCACTATCCATTGGGTCCCACATTGCCTAAGAATTGAGATTAGCATATAGAGTACCAGTTGCACTTTAACTTGGACACAGGTCTTGATGGTACATCCTATATGGCGTATCTCTCTATAGATGCTCTGCAATCCCATTAATCAACTCAAACCATTCATGCATCATATCCCTCTCTATCCTCTATAGATGCTTCCCAATCCCGTTAATCAACTTAAACCATTCATGCATCAGCATGCTTTCGGTGGTTGAGTCTGACTAGCCAGCCTATTATTGCATGCGTGTTTGGATTTATGGTGAATTAAAGTAAAGTGAAGTGAAGCATCAAATCAAGAGAATAAAATATAAAAATTTATAATGGTCTTTTGTTTTTGGTTATTTGATAGAAAATCTTTTTGACTTTTTATGTAGAAAGAAGACATTTTTTTGTCATTTAATAGAGAAATGAGGTTAATTTTTGACAAATGAAGAAATTTTAAATGTATGTATTTCTTACATGACTGTCTTTTCTTACCTGAATAATGGAGGCTTTACTTCCTTTAATTGCCAAATACGCCAAGTTACACAATAACACAAGAGTGCAACGGATCTAGGAGGGGGACACAAGGCCAAGTTTCGATTAAGAATTCACATTAATATTTCAGTCAGGTATCTTTGAAATTCATGATTCCTCGGATAGCTTTTGGAAATAAGATGATGTCAGAGGCCTTTTTGTAAAATAATACTTTTTTTATTTTTTCACATTTAGACAAATGAATCTACAAATCCATCCAGGTTGTGGGATTCTACCAGGATCTATCTGTATAGTGTGATAATTAAGATTCACTTAGCATCGGTTCAGGTCCGGGTCCACAGTGGACCCGGAATCGGAACCATTAAGGAGAACGTGCAAAAGGCCAACCACTAACAATAAAAAAATCCAATGGACTTGGAACCGTTTCAAAACCGGTTTCTTGGCTTCAGAACCAGAACTATAACCATATATGGGACGGGTCCGGATCTGAGTCCACGACTAGGTAGGGAATGATATTAAAAAAATATAATTTTTAGAAAAGATTTTCGAAAATTGAGGTAATATGTCGGGTCTCGGGTTCATGGGTCCAAACCAAGGTGGAACTGGATCCAGACCCATTTACTTATCGGGGCCTAAACAAGGACCCAGACCCGATTTTTAACGTGTTAGAACCTCCCAATAATCGGAGAATTGGGGACCCATTTACATTCCTTATTATAAATAGGGGTGTCAACAAGCAAAGATGAGTAAAGCATGGCCCAGCTAGAGCTTGAGACCAATTGACCCATCCATGGCTCAGGCTTTCAGCAGCCAAGATAGTATTAAGGTTGGGGCTCAGCTTCTCATCTTGATATATAGGCGTTATGCAAGTCAAAGAAAAGATCAAGGGCTTGGGATTTTGGCTTGGCTTCCATGGCCAACCATACATGTTTAAGGCCACGACAAAGGACGACACGTTATCATGTTGATAAGCCACCATGAAAAATTAAAGCCTGATGACCATCTCTCATCAAACAGAATGAAATAGAAGATTGAATGGAAACCATCATAACCAACCCGTTATTTTAGTAGGCAAATCAGGCAATTTTTGGGAAACTACTACTATGTGGTTAGGCAAATAGAACCCACAAATAGGTCACAACACTCACTCATAACAGTCCCTCTCTCCAATGGCGGACCCAAGACTTTTGTTTGGTTGGTGCGGGTAATGAACAAGTGAAGAAGTTAAATAATGAAGTCAAGTCTTATAAGATCTTATAAAGGAATTTCTCGAATCTACTGCACCCGCGTGCTAATACTTGGATCCGTCCCTGCCTCTCCCTGTTGGATCTTAAAAAATTCCCTTGTCCGGTAAAAATCATTGTTTCACCAAAATGCCTCCACTCTGCAACAATCCAACTAGTCAGGGAGGGTCAATTTTCTGTCAACCAATACAACATGAGTGGATTTCATTATGCAAAGTGTAACAAAAGTACAAATGATACGGAGAAATGCTGGTCTTGCTAGATAAAAAGCAGAAGAATGAGTTTTCCCGTTCCCACGCAATGCTCCTGAGCAATGCAACTGCCAAGCCGGAAAAAAAAGGATTTTCTTTCCAACCAAGTGAGCCTAGTATCTGGCTCTAATTTATAAGATATTGGACTAGAAAAATTGGAGGCCCAACTAATGAGTGGAAGTGGTTCTCTTCCCTTGAGCTGCAGGGGCATGTTGGACTTGTACAGCCGCAGGACCCAGGACCCACTCGTCTTGATACGGCACACTTAAATCAGTTTTCAAACTAGCAGACAGCCTATCACTCAAATCAGTCCTCTCAAGTCTCATATGTACATAAACTTTCAGCCAGTCTAACCTCACAAAACTGGCTTAGAAAAAAAAAATGTCAGAAACAAAGCCCCCAGATCTGGATTCCCCGTGAGAACTTTTCATGAGGTGCACTTACTTTCATAGGATTCGAGGTCCATCACTTGGTCAACAGGTGATCTGCAGCATATGCAAACATTTAATCTATTTCCCTTCCCATGTGTTTATAAAGTGGCCTATCTAAAATTCAGGCCAGGTCATCCACTAGTTGGTGGGAATTAGTATGTAATGCGGCCAAATCTGCACCTGGCCAGCAAACAACCTACCTTTTAAGCTCCCTTGTTCTTGTACAGGGTGAGAGATGAAGCAACTAGCCCTTCAATTGAGCACACATACAGTCAACCTAAGTGAGAAATTGGGTGTTGGACATGTTTGAGGGTAATCGCCAACCATGTGAATCAAGAGAAGGGCGCCTTTGCCCATCATATATCATTTCCCTACTATTTTTCTTGACCTCCCCAAACAACAGAAAAGAACACTTTTCGTTTTCTGCAACACTAGAAAGAGATTTATTCAAAATGAGATGTTGAAAACTGAACAAGAAATTTAACAGTAAGTCTACCACAATACATCCAGATGGTCTCTGCTTGAAGCTTTGCCATCAAGCTTGAATCAATAAACCGACATAGCATCAGCTGACACTACGCAATTAGCCTGCAAGGACACATAAAAAAGCAGCGTTTCAATAAAAGCTCATGGACAAGATAACAAATTGGAAAGGCACAAGCTAACAAGGTTTAGAATGAGAGGGAATTTTCTACATAAGATGCAGAAAAATAATTGGACAAGTTCAACAAAAGTGGAGTGGAAGCATTGCCCATATCTAAGAGCACTCACAAAAGTGGCATGCTCCTCACTAATTTCATCAGTGGCACCATTGGTGATACAGTGAGTCAGGTCCGTCGGGAACTGTACCTAAGGTAGGAATGCCACTTCTATTTTTTGATATACAGGGTCACGTCCTGCTAAGAACGTCTCACGTATTGCATGAGAGGTACTTTTGCCAACACATGGGACAGAGACCCCCACTCCATCCCATGAATTAGCATTCATCCAAATTTGACACTAACCTAAATTATACTTGACCATAGGATTAAATTTCATAAAAGAAAAAAACCTTAACTGTTAAAATTTTAAGGCAACAAAATCAACGATTATGATTAACTAATTGAGATGATCATTGCCGAAAATCACATCCACAATATCTTTCCATCACACTGTACTCCCATGATCAACATGCATCCAAGCGGGTACCACAAGGGGCTTAAAGTTTCACCTCCAACACATCCAAGTGGGTCCCATAGTTGAATTTTGCTAAAGCATGGAAGATCCTAGCCTATGGGGCTCCCTTGTCCCACCCCTATGCATTAGGGTTACCCATGTGAAGAACCACATAAGACTATGCTCCTGCTAGATACAGTACTATATAATCTAAAAGACTTGTAAATCAATCCAATTGATTACACTTACACCATTCATGGGCATAATGATTTTACTTACCCCAAACCAAGGGGATATTCTTGTTATAAATATCATATTCAAGGACTACCAAAGAAAAATAAAAAATGGGGGAGGCCATCCATGGTGCCACACCAAAATATCTTCTTTCAGTCTTTTTTATCCTCTGGTAGAATTGTCATGATATGAGGGCCACAATAGTTCGTGGTTATTATTTCGATCAACTTATCCCCCAGAAGAGCGATTGAATCAGATAAGTAGTCTGATCTCTTTAATTAGACATGTATTATTCTTAAGCAAATCCTGTGTGTAGACAATCGACTGCAAGTTCTTGAGGCCATCGACTAAAACATATCAGCTATCTTGGTCGTCGAAGAGGTAGAACGATGGAGATTTTCTTTAGAATTTTTTTAATGTCAGGGTTCTGCTATTTGCTTGATCTTCTGTTTGAGCAATTTCTGCACTGTTTTTAATAAAGACCATAAAAAATCTCAGATTTTCATCTCTTTGTCTGAAACATGGTTCTCCAAATTTTTGGTGTTGGACTCGAATCTGAGCAAAATCCCATTTAATTGGGATTGTGTGGATTCCAAAAATATGAAACTGGGTCACCCCTCTTCAGACTGCATTTTTTGGATCATTTATGATGATCAAGTACCATCTGCATATTGGTTGGTATTTTTTCAACTAAACAAAATATTGTGGACATATCTGTCCACTGTTGGGCAGTTTTATTTACAATTATTCTTGTTCAGTCATTGGATCCTACTTGGATTTGGTTTGTGTTGAATTATCATGACCTCCATTGATAAATCTAAGGTTTTGGCAATCAAATCCATGGGTAAAAATTATTTTTCAGGGAAGTTTCAATTTTGGATGTTGGTCAAAGGGAAAGGACTTCGGGGCCACATTGATGGAACAACCCCAAAACCAACAGATCTAATAAAATTGGTTCAATGGGAGATCCATGAATCTCGGATCATTAGTTGGAATGTTGGATCTTGACTTCTACTGATCCATATAACTGTTCTGCACCCTTATAAAACTGCTAAAGGGTTGTAGGAATATATGATAAGGGTATGCAATCAAGAAAACTCAGCTAGGAGATTTCAAATTGAGTATGAAATTGCTGAATATTCCCAATGAAACAAATCAATCCAAAATTACTATTCTGGCTTCATGAATCTGAGGACTGAATTTACGGAATCAGTATATGTTTTTTTATTTTTTTGGATAACAGTAAATTTTATTAAAGAAAAGAACCAAGCAAAATAGGAACTGGACTAAAGAAAAAGAAAAAACTACACATCGAAAGAAATATTTAACCGAAGAACTTCATCCCTTGCTAGACCATCCGCCATAGCGTTAGCTTCACGCGGAATGTGGTTAAATGAAGCTTCTAACTGAGTCGAGATATCTTGCACCTCCTCTACCCAATCAGCCAATCTCCATTGAAAAAGAGATTTTCTAGAGGCCGATTGAATTGCTGAAAAAGAGTCACCTTCGATGATTTCTTTAGAGCCTCCCAACTTACACAATTCACGGCAGCCAACAAGTAAAGCATAAACTTCAACACCATTGGAATCAGATGAACTCACTGGACAAGAAAAGTTGTTCACAACAACCCCTGAAGAGTCCCGAATAACACCTCCAATCCCTCCCAAATGAATATGCCTAAAGAAACTGCCATCAAAATTCAACTATAGGAGACCAATGGGAGGAAGGTTCCACTTAATTATAAGCACAATCTTGGAGGGGCATCCCGCTATTAAATTGGCTACCCAAGATCTATTCAAATCATCTAAAGAAACTCCTGCAAATTCTGCCTTTTTACTAGCCCACTCCGAAACATTCCAAACAATAGACAAAACAATCTCCTCAGCAGAGTTGCTTTGACTTTTGAAAATTTTATTATTTCTCTCCAACCGAATCTTCCAAAGGCCAGCATAACTGGACAACCACCATAATATACGACCTTGGATTGAATTACCTCTATATTTCCACTGTTGGAAAAGATCCATAACAGTACAAGGCATGACCCAACTCAAGTCAAACATATCAATAATTGAAAACCATACTTTATGCGCAAACTTACAATGAATCAACAAATGATAAGCCATTTCCTCCTCATTCAAATACATCGGGCATCCGTTGACAATGATACAGTTTTTTCCTTCTCAATTGATCCATTGTAAGAATCTTTTGCAAACTCGCCTCCCACCAAAAAACCAGAACTCTTGGGAACGCAAGGGTCCAAAAAATGCCTCCAATCAACCATCCTAGCAATAGCACCAGACAAGACATTATAGAAAGACTTAACCGAAAATTGACCCTTAGTGTCAGGCTTCCATAATCTTTCATCCTTTCTCCGTACAGAAAGATAAACCCCCTCTAGCAAAGAGAGCATTCTCACTAAATCAATAACTTCATTATCATGCAAATTTCGACGAAACAAAAAATCCCAGACTATAGAACCGCCCACCGATTGAAAGTTTTCTACAATAGATGCCTGTTGCCTCCTATCCAAGACAAAACGACGAGGAAACTGACTCTTCAAGGTTGACTGCCCACACCATTCATCATGCCAAAAAAGAATCAGATGACCATAATGGACAAACCTTATCCACTTACCAAAATGATCCTTAACAAAAAGAATAGAAAGCCTTATAACTCTGGACCATAACAGACCACCCATCATTACCCAAGTATATCCTTAACCAACTTATACTTATCAAAAAGAACTTGTTTCCATAAACCTCGAGTCGAATCACCCACCCTCCATAACCACTTCCCAAGTAATGCTTTATTCATATTTTCCATGGAATGAATCCCCGATCTGCCTTGAGAAAGAGGTTTGCCAACAATCTCCCATCTAACTAAATGATATTTCCTTTGCTCAACAGTATCATTCCAAAGAAAATCACATTGGATTTTCTCCATTTGCTGCACCACTTTTTTTGGGACATTTAAAGCAAGACAAAAAATATATAGGGATACTAGAGAGAACAGACTTAATAAGGGTAACACGACCAAACCACCCATTAACAAATATCTGCCCTTCCAAGAGCTAAGTGTTTTTATCAAGCCTTTCCACAACTGGATCCCACAAACGTTTCTTCGTAATCCCAAGCACAGTGGCAAACCCAAAATATTTTGTCGGGAGTTGACCAACTTTACAACCAAAGACATCAGCCAAATTTTTAACATCGTGATCCTCCATAGTCCATACAGATACCAATCAACACACATTTCTCGTAATTGATCTTCAAGCTTGATAACAACTCAAACCACCTCCAGATATTTTTCAAACAGTCTATTTTTTCCAAAGAAGTATCAGAAAAATAATTGTATCATCTGCAAATTGTAAATGAGTTACCTCATAGGCAGTATTATCAATAGAGAAGCCAGAAATCATCTTTGAAAGATTAGTTCGCTTCAATAAAGCATTGAGAGCTTCCACCACGGTGACAAAAAGTAAAGGAGATAGAGGATCTCCTTGCCGCAATCCTCTGGAACTCTTAAAATACCCTTTCAGAGAACCATTAATCAAGATGGAAAAGTGAGCAAAAGAAACACAACTTTTTATCCATCCTCGCCATTTCTTTCCAAACCACATCCAAGACATCATATATTGTAAAAATCCGCAATCCACCATTTCATAAGCCTTCTCAAAATCGAGTTTACAAACCACCCCAGGACGATGATGTCGAAACCTTGAGTCAATACACTCGTGGGCAATAATTACTATCAATAATTTGACGACCATCAACAAAAGTCCCTTAGATATCTGAAATAATCTCTGGCAGAACTTTCCGTAACCGATTAGCCAACACTTTTCCTAGAATCTTGTACAAGCTCCCAATTAAACTATATATATATATATATGAGAATTTTTTAAGACTTCCTCTTGGTCCCAAGTCTAGCAAGGATAAACACATCAGTAATCAAATGGGGTCTCCAAGCTGAGGAATTCAATCGGCAGATTGTTTCCGACCATCAACAAGATTAGAGTGCATCCATGAATGGGCTAATTGTTGAGGCCTGTTCAAGGTCAAAATTATCCCTCCACAGAAAGGAGATACAATTGAATGACAAATAAAATGTTAACAGAAGTTCTAGAGGTAATCTAGGTTTTCATTGGATATTGGTAGGGTGATCAGAGACATTGTGATGCCCCCAGAGCAAGATGTCATCAGGACTCTGTCACCAAGATAGTAAACTGTATACACATTTGAGGTACCTAAATCAAGGAATGAAACTCTTAGAAGACAAAAATGAAAAGATGCAGTTGTAGAATGAACATCTTTCTAAATTGTCTGGTCAAGACATGTATACATAAGAGGATATAAGTTTACAACCTAAAATTTAGAGTAATAACAACCCCTTGTTTAGTGTGACAATCTGTGATAATCTACAAATATCTCCTAAGATAAGCTACGGAAATGATATACTCAAAAGTATAGAATAATTAATGATTACGTTATGATATTGTTGTCAGCAGTGACTATTTTTTCTGGTGGTTCTCTACAATGTACAGGTGAAAGTACCTAATGCTGCGGTACAGGCAAGCAAATCTACACTGTGTGCCCATTTCCAGTCAAGGCAGACTGGCAGGCCCTTAGAAGAAAAAAAAATCATCTTGAAAATTTTGAAAGGACTTGGTATAACTATTTGATGAAGGCAAAACCCAAGCTCTGCCAGCCTATTGGGCCCAGCCACAAACCCAAAAGTTTCAGCCAAGGGCACAAGTCCATTAAGGCTAAAGGAGACATCAAAATCATGCAACGTTCAGTCTTATTTTTATTTCCTACTAATATTTAGGGATAAACATGAGAATATTTAGAAAGTTTTACAGTATAGAATCGTATTTGCTTTTGACTTTTATTTTAGTTAGAACTGTTTCTAAATTAGAATTAGGGTATAAGTCTATTTAAGAATTAGGGTATAATTAGCTCCATATTCCGGGGCGTTAAAGTTGGTGGTGTGAGGTGTGAGACCAACATGGTTTGGATCCCATGGATCCATATCCCTAAGCTTTGTCTTGGAGAGTAGTCAATTGGATACTCTTCCCCTACCTGCGCTGCGTCAATTTGTATCAGAGCGAAGAACCGTTGCTTAGATCTCCGATTGAGGTAAATCGGTATCCTATCCCTTGTTTTTATTTTCTTTCAGTCCACCATCATCCGTTCCTTTATCTAAACCCTAACCAAAACTTGCCCACCACACAACCCAACCCCATTGTTCATTGTTCATAGAAACCCACAATCCGGATGTCATCCTCGAAACCCAACTGACTAACCCCATCAACAGTTCCAATATACTGTCAATCCAAGCCCAGGCCCATTTTAAGTTGTATACTGAATGCAGTCCCCATCTTGGACGACTGTTCCTTTCTTATAAAGGGGCTGAATGCCCTGATCACATGTAAGTATTATCTTATCAGATCCTAAAAATCTGGTTTACAAACTAAGTAGTTTTGACTAAGTAAGATATGAAGTCTGAGCCCAAAATGGGCCTGGGCTTGGATTGACACATACCATCTTCTCAATCCCACCGTCAGAATCCTTTCCAAACCCAACCCTCAAAACCCATCAGCAACCCCAAACCCTCGTGCCCACACCCCAACTCCCCCGAATCCCGAAAACCCTAATCCATCAACCAAACCCAAATCCGTCTCCACCTCCCTACCCGCGCGCTGCATCACTATTGCAATGAATTTCACTGTTGGATCGAATTCATATCTTTTTTTTTTTTTGAATGGTAACTTGTATTAAAAAAGAAAAGGCTTAACGATACAACATAATTCTACCAACAAGCAAGGGCCAAGACCCCAAAAAAACAAGAACCACTCAAAAAAGGAAAAGCCTAAAAAACTCAGCAGCAGTACAAAAAACTATAGAGATCAACAACAACGCTAATCTGAAAGGGGGGTGAATTCCAGTTGCTGTCTGTTGACACCATCCTTAGCTAGAATATCTGCCGCATCATTCACTTGCCTCTTTACATGAGAGAAGGAAGAGGAGGTAATATTGGCTAGATCCCAAATTTCCTCTACAATGTCTACAAGCCTCCATGGTGGGCTAGACCTCCTCGGAGCCACCCAATAACACAGAGAAGGAATCACCCTCCACCAGAAGATTCTGAATGTTCAGACGCTGCGCTTCCCGAAGGCCCGTCCTTAAGGCTAAAAGCTCAGCTTTATTAAGATCGAATTCATTTCTTCAAAGATAACTTCAAACCGGTAGTGAATATAAATTGAATACAAGTAAAACTAGGGCAACCCACAATGCAGGAAGTGTGGTTTTGACCAACAGTTAGTGTTTATAATAAGTGGGCCCCCAAGTCCCAATGCAGTTCTGCTCACCTGTATCAACTGCATCTACCGAATCACCTTTTGAAAAGAAGAGGAAGAAGAGGAGGAGGGGAGGGAGGGAGGGATGTGTCAAAACATACCAAAGTGTAAGGGTTGGTTTGGAAGTGCGGGAGCATGTGAAAATTCAGTGTTACAATGCTTTAAACCAATATAAATTTAATAAAAGAACAGAAAGCAGCGACGGGTCAAAACATACCAAAGTGAAATGCTGGTTACATCAGGTCAATAGTCCTATACATCTACACAACGAGCTCATCTTCAAGGTAAAGGTACTCAAATGTGAACTCGGTCTTTATCCTCTGGCACCTGCAGATCAGAAGAAAAATATACAAGGTGAAGCCATGAAAACTTAACATTTCATTTTATACCTTGGCATCAGAACATGTACATATTCATGATGCACCAATTCTTTGATGCCTGAACATGGATGGGGGTTGCTACAAAACCGTAGCAGATTGGAAGATCATAGTCATCAGTATGTATTTATCCGTGATCGGTAGCATTGTTGTATTCCTTTTTAGCTGTCTACTTGCAGGCCACACATTTTTTTTTTTGAAAGGACAGGCCACATTAAATGTTACAATTGACTTTATCGTCCAGACCTGAAGTAGGGATTTTCATATTTGAAGGTAATAAAAATAGCACAATGGCCCCTTATGTACGTGAATCAGTCATCAAGAAGCATGCCAGTTTTGACACTCAGGACCTACTAATTCAATAGCATAGCTGCATCGCATTTGTGCACTACTGGAAAGCTAACAGCAACAGTTGGCTTAGCCAAAAAATGTGGGTCAACATAACACTGAATGATCCAGCAAATGGCCTCACATCAGATAAACCACACATGCCTACCATGCAAAAATATGAATGCAAATCTGCCTACACATATTTTGCAGAAAAATTTGGCATAACAAAATTCATGTCAACATACCACCCATTCTGTGAGTCATCATTAGCTACGTGGAAATCAAAGTAAACATACGTCCCCTTCTCATATTCATCTGTTGTGACTTTCGGCTCCTCATGCCGTTGAAACCATGTGCTGTATTTGCGGTGGTATCTCCAAGATTGCTTCTTCAATTCTCTTGCAGCTAAGTATTGCTGGTAAGTGTTCTGCAAGATTATATCCAACTTAAGAAGCTTACAGTACAGCAGCATCAAGGAAAAAACATTTTGGATGTGTTTCCATACAGTAACCACCAAAGAAGTTTCTATATTTCTTTTCTTCAGATGGTGGGCCCATCAGGATATATATATATATATATATATGATAACTTGCAAAAATTTTACATGCAAATACCCAAAATCTCATTTTACAGAAGGAAAGTGAAATGACATAAAGGGTCCCACAATATCTGAACAAAATAATTATGAACAAAAGAATTATGAGGATTTGTGTTATTACACCATCTAAAAGCAAACTAGAAAACAACGAAAATAACGAAACATTAAGAAGTTTACCGGTTGATAGTAAAATGCAAAGAACAAAGTATCAGTGCCCAAAGGCTCAAGACTTAATCTTTCCCAGAATGCAGGATTGTCAACAACAGGAGCTGGTACTTGAGGGAAACTTGGAGGAGTTTTTACAGGGTGTCTCTGCAAATTAAAAACAAAATGTAGAGGACTTGTTCACTGGTAAGCAGATATAAAAAAACTGGTGATCTTACAGTTGGGAAAAAAGGTTAAGAAAGAAACATTCACATACTGGTATGTAGCGCTTTGTACGTTCTGAGTCTTTAGGTTGAGGAAGTTTATAGAAGGCAGCCTCCAACATCTGCAAATTATATAACTGCTCCTGGATCGCTCCAGAACTTGCAGTCGACGCACTAAGATTGTCACCAATGGCCCCAAGGTCAGAGACACTTCTACGACCAATAACACCAAGGCTTGCTGATGATTGGTTTGACTGTAAAGGTTGTCCGGGAGAGAGATCGATATCTCTAGGTACATGAGCAGCTTCTGTTAAAGGGCCAGACCCTCCAGCCTGTATAGACAAGAACAAGTTCTACACAACGTAAATGATGGATCCTAATACGGTCATTCTTCAGTAGTTAATCATCATCATCTTAGCCTTATCCCATCTAAGTCATTCTATTGCATATAATTATTTGAAGATCACTCCAAACTTAAGAGAAACTTGAATTGTTGGAAAGTTGATGTGACACACAAAAACACACCAAAAGATGCAGAAGAGAGAGAAAAAGAGATCATGTCACCAGGAAAGGAACATAAGGCAGTGATTTTAGTACTCTATGCAAACACAAGAGGTTAAACAGTATGCAGTGCTACAGAAAAAAACAAAGAGATGGTAGTAAGTGGTAAAAAGAATAGTGCCAGCATGATAGCGAAAAAAAAAAAGAGAGAAAAGTAAAGCACCGATCTTACACTGAGATTGAGAATTCAAACAAGCTAACAAGGGTCGAAGTGATCCAGGTGGAGGCCCATTGATTAGGCTTATGAAATAATCCATAAACTTGAGGTCAGATAAGAGCGACAGCATTTGAAAGAGTTAAAAGTATGGTGACTAGGCTTTTCAGTTTTACTGTTACACAGAAATTCTGACTTCCCAAGCAAAGTGAATGCATCATTTTTACGGAATAACATCCGCATGTCCACTTCTTGTTACCTTGATGGTTGAGCATGGTGTTTCAATACTGGAGAAAGGCCATGGACACATATGAACAATGACAAGCAACAATTTCTACAATATGCTAGTGATGGCAAATATTTATTTGACTTAAATTAGGAACATACTGCTGGAGGGAACCAAGACAAGGTTGCCAATGGAGTGTTGGGTGTGCTGATTAGACATACCCTCCTCCACAGGGTTCATCATGTCTCAGCTCCAGATGCAGGACAGACACATGGTCCCCATGGGTCTGTCCTGCATCAGCACCCCTGAATCCTGATAACCTTAGGTCATCACAGGCAGCCACCAAAAAAAAGAAAAGAAAAAGAAAGATGAAGTTGCCTATGTAGTTTTCAGACGATGAGTGCCTATTATTCAAGACAAGAAAAAGAGTAAATAGTAGACCATAACTGTCCCCTGGGCCAAATAGCTTTCTAAAGAGTAGAGCAAAAGAACTAAATAGATGAAAGCAACTTTAATGGATCAGAGAGTAGGAGGGTTTAATAAAATTGAATATACCACATAATGACTAAAACCGATATCTAAGAGAGGCCACGGGATAAAATAGGTGGCATGAAAACACCAAAAACCTGACAAATGAAAAGTGAACAAAGATAAGCTAGCTATGATTTAAAAAAAAAAAAAAAAAATCTTTGTAAGATGACAAGTAGAGTTGAATTGTTGGGAATTTGATGCGGAAACAGAAGATCCAAAATTCATGGATCCTGTGTTGGTTCGATAATTAATTTATTTGGATCAATTTTGATAAGTCCAATGAATATTTAATCCATTTAAATCGGGGCCCAATCAAATATAAGGCTCAAATCTGAATTTTATTAGGACTAAACTGAGTCCAATAATCTCTAAATTAAATGTGGGCCCAAAGGAAAATAAATTGAGTCCTAACGATGATGGATTGACCATAGGGTGTAGCAAGATACAAGACCATACAAGTTCCATGAGCGGGACATAAGAATTTTGTGCTCAATGAAGTGGGACCAATCCCACTAAGGAACGTCCGGACACATCTAATCCCATTAGAAGTGCAATTGTTTTTGAAAGGAAACAAAGAGGCTCAAAGAGGTTGAGATTTTGTAGGTGAAGGAGCAAGTGAAGGGAAAGCGGTTTCGAAGAGAGAGAGAGAGAGAAACTCTCTAAAGTGGACGTCAAAGGGGTTTCCAAATTCCAGCCCAACAAACTTTCATTTTTCTTTCTTATTTTTTTTTTTTATTAACTTTAAGCAATTTCTGGGGTTGTGTAACTATTTAATTAATATGTTTCTTAGTTAGCTAGGATTAGATGGATAGCTAGGATTAAATCTAAAGATTATGATTGTTTTCGAAGGAAGCACTATCTTGGTTTGTTTATTTCTTTTATTCAATAAAGCGTAGCACGAACTGCACCTTTTCCCATTCTCCATTGGTATGAGAGTGTCTCCCAAGGATTAAAAACTGTACAAGAAGTGGATTAGCGATTTAAGGTAAGAGATCTACTTTTCTCTCTGTGGGCAGATTTCTTTGTAGATCCAGTTTAAGTTCATGCATTTTGTTCGGTTTTCCAAATCAATCCCCGTACATTTGTTTGGGCTAATTATATAGACCAATTTTTATAATCGGGAACACGTCAGATAATGTACAACGAAGAAACGCAAAGGTGGCAGAGTGCATGCCGCTGTAATATTTATTGTACCTTGCAAGCTCAGGTTCAACTCAGCAGCTACACGAGCCAAGTCAAACTTTTGACTGGAAGGTGCGCAAAACCCAAACAATTCATATGCTTACCAACTTGACTTGGCTCACTTGACTGAGTTAGGTTCACTATATTATAAGTCTCAGCTAAGTTTGCTTATTTCTTTTAAAATCGGCAATGGCTATTAAATGGAAGAAAATCAAATTCATACAACAAAGCATCTCAACCACCCTATTTTTGGTTAGTCCATCAACTTCATGATAAGCATCTTGCAAGGCATGAGAAAAGGGAAAATGGATCTCAATTCTCAAAATCTATAGCTTCAATTTTTCTTAATGGGTCAGCAAGCTTCCAAAGTTAACGACCCACTATAAGCACATTAGAATGCACAACATGAGTTGCCCTCAACAGTTGCACCAAAGACACCACCTAGTTGCAAAGGCTCCCTGCACCTGCAAAAAAAAAGCCATGACTTCCACTTCAATCGAATATGACCCATGTAATGGGCCTACATTACACCTAGTTTAAGCCCCATCACGATCTTTAATTACTTCTCCTAACCTCGCTCAAGTCCCAATAGACACTACCATCATTCCTTTTCTTTTAGATATATCCAGGCCTCCAGTAGGGTCAAATACCTAGCTATCTGCTTGACGCCAATCCAGGTAGCAAGTCCCAACTGTCCATACAGATATGCAAAGGCAGCATCACCACAGGCATATGTATGCACCGCATCCAAGTCCATCAACAACCTCTAATAAGTGACTGGAATCCCGGTGCCGGACTTGTCAGTGAACAGTATGCAGCCCAATATGTATAACAAGAATGCTCTCGCTGCATTCCTAATTTGCAGCTCTGGGTCTGCATCAGAGACCTCTCCAAATAATGGATCACTTCATTAAAGAAGAAGCCGCAAAAAGAACAGAACGAAAACAACAAACGATACATAATGAAAAGCCACACCCCTTGATCTAATTTGGAGGATCAATACCATGTCAGTCTTTCCAACATTATCAAAGTTCCACACAATAAAGCTTCCAGACTCCCAGAGATGATGGGATCAATAAAATATGAAACTAAGTAACAACACTATCTGTTGAGAACGAATAAGAGAAAGAATGCTAATTATTTAAGGCTTGCACACCCTTAAATTGCTTTTTGGAAAGCACCTAGGCAATCACTCTTCCTTCAAGTTTCCTAGCAACTTCCTCTTTGAATATTGACTTGTTCCAGAAAGGACAGTTATTTCGTCCACACCTAATAAGCATAATTTTATTTTTAGAAACAATACTAACTTATTTTACTTTGGCTTTAGATGACTCTTGGCCTTTCACATTGAAGTTTAATGTGATTTTTTTTTTCAAAGCAGAAGATACTGTCATCAAAGATCGATCTAATGTGATTGATGATTAATAATATTTATAGTTCCTCAAAATTACATTTTTTACATTCACTGATCATAATTAATATTTATTCATAATTTTTTTTTTTTTTTTACATTTTCAAAAAACTAAATAAACTTGTTTACACAAGTCCATGAGTTGAATACAATCATCGAGACAGCAAGCTATAATGTGTATGGACAGACAGATGTCTGGAGCAACAAGATAGAATTCAATGAAAGCATGAAAAAAATTCAAAAGGAGGAGGAATGCTTGGGCTCACAAAGCAGACTCCAAATAGATAAGGCTTTGGTGATTCAGTCCCAGATGCTGGAAAACAGGGGCTGCAACTCCAAGGGACTACTGTGACATCAGCTAGTCATGGAAATTCCAAGAAAAAGCAGCAAGAAAAGAAGGGTGGGGGGGTGGGGTGGTTCCATGAAAAAGCAGCAAGAAAAGAAGGGAAGAGAGAATTTGGAACATTCAGTTCACGAAGGAAGAATTTGGAACTCAAACCCGAAGCTTCTTCAAATGCATAGGTCCCTATGGGCCTGATTTTCTACAAATATCCAAAACACACCGAAAAACAGTCTGCTGGTTGTTTCTTTCTCATTAATAATACCAATAATAATCTTTTACATAAAACAATCTTAACCAACTAAAATATTATGACAAGAAAATATATCCTAGCCATTAGCATGCTTCGAAAAAGAAATATAACAAAAGAAGAAAGAAAGATAGAGCAGGTTGCACATGTGCTCACTGTGCACAGCCTATGGGCTGTTCAACTGGCCATAAGGGGCTGGACAAACAGGGTTTCCGGCCTGTTCTCGTATACTACAAGGGTCACAAAGGCCAGGTGCACATGGTTTTCAGTTTGGGCCCAAATTGGACCTAAGATATGGCTGATGTGAACCTGGCAAGGCCTGGTTTGGGCTGCTGATGGATCCAACAGCCCTGCAGACTGCTGTAAGGTCCCAATCATGTGACCGCACATTAACTCAGGGATTTTGGATTCCCAAATAAGGATGTTTTGTCAGTCTGCAACCTTTAGTGGGTCTGAATACCTTACACAAATGGGTTCGCACGCCATGTGCCCAATCAAGTTCCTCCAAGTAGACCAATGCTTAGACGGCTACAAAATCTCCAAGATCTTTCTGGACCTCATCAGTAGATGTGGGTCATTCCAAATCAACCGGTGATGATAATCTATGCCATTATTCCAATCCCCTAAGAAGTTCATTATGAAGCTTAATAAGTTGGGAAGAAAATTTTAAACTTCATCATCATCATCAAAGCCTTGTCCCAACTACGTTGGAGTCGGCCACATAAATTCTATTTATCCATTCCAATCTATCCTGACTCCTAAGCCAAATTTTTTTTAACTTAACGCCTATTAAATAGAACACAAATCAAAAGGCAATCAACATACAGGTGTGTCTGCTGCATATGAAAATTTCAAATCATCCTCATTCATGAGGTTCTTGCTGAGTCCAGAGTTTGTTGCTGGTTCTGTTTTTAAATCATCAGATGGATTTTGATGTTGCTGCTGGTCTTCTACTTTTACATGGGCAGCATCTGGATTACAAAAATAATAAAGAAAATTTTCACATGTAGAACAATAGGTAGATTCTAAATCAAGTAAAAAACCCAAATATAGATTAGTAAGCATGAAGATTTGTGAGTCCATATTGAGGTACCTGCATCCTTTGGCCCTACTGACAATAATGCATGCTGACCGGATTGTTGATGCATGGTATTTTGTAGAGAGGAAGATGTGACAGTAGCACCAGCCGGTGACTGAACTACAGGACCAAGTCCAACTTGGGGTGACAAGGATGAACTTTGAGAGTTGAACTACAGTGGACAAAAAAGTTGGATCAGAAATAGTGAGAAATAAAGTATACCATTACCAGAAGAATAAAAACAAGAAAGTTAAAAAGGACATCGTGAACACGCAAACAGTACAACACATAACACTGCCCCCAAAAATCCTTTCTTGACAACCCTAGTAAGAGCAAGGCCAAAGATAAATACAGCAATAACAACATGCCTAAAGTAACCAAGCTCCACTGGTGGGGAAAAGCCAAAACTGATCGAATACATCCCTCAGTCCCAAAGAAACAAGCCATAGTAGAATAATCTAAGTGCTGGATAAAGACACAAATGTTATTAGAAAACTGGACCACTTTCTCCAATACAATGGTTGCAAAGTTTGTTCTTGAAAAAGATAATTTGGGTATGATGGCAAATGCATATGACATTATATAATGCAACACCTAGCATAAGATAAATGAAGCATCAGTGATGCAGTTGCAATTAGATACATAGGACTTGGGAGTTGCACTTTAGTGAACGTCATTTCATTAAATTAAGGTGTTTCATTTTTTATAACAGTAAATTCTATTGCTCCCAAAAGTGCAAAACAGACACAAAGCTACACACACACAAAAAAAAAAAATAATAATAATAAAAGAATCGCATTAGAATGAAAAAATCTCCAAGGAAAAGAAGACTGTTGCTAGGGGTACTAATCCAATTACTAGTGAAGTTCTCTTTCCTTTATTCACTTGTTTAGATTCTATTGGCACAGCAGTGTCTTTTGCATGCATCACTAAAGCCTAAAGTAAATAGTTGAAATGG
Organism: Litsea cubeba; assembly: GCA_012931725.1. Taxonomy (NCBI): domain Eukaryota; kingdom Viridiplantae; phylum Streptophyta; class Magnoliopsida; order Laurales; family Lauraceae; genus Litsea; species Litsea cubeba. The sequence continues at coordinate 12,904,527 of CM022947.1, forward strand.
GTGAACAGTGGAACTAGCTCCTCTCTGAGTCCTGAGATTTCAAACATAATAACTTAGCAGTACATAAGAGATCCAACAATCTTCCACCAACACAACCAATTTCATCTCCATTTTAAAAGGTTTATTCTGAACCAAAACCAAAGAAAGCAATATCATTAGAAACAATATCTGGATGTCACAGAAGAAGGCTCTAGAAGGCCCCTTCTATACTAAATTAGTCTCATTCTTGGAGGCTCATGCTCATGCTCCCACATCAACTCCAATATAGGCTGAAGTTCTACTAGAATGTGGAGCAACATCATTCATATGAATATGCATCAGGGAATATATGTACCAAGGGACACAATTATCACTCAGTAATTTAAAGTACAAACATGTATGCGCATTAAATACTTTAACCTTGGAGGCATGGACATCTAATCTAAAGTTATTTCCATAACAAAGGATATGATCTTCTATGTTTTAAACTAGACAGTGATAATATTTAAACGGACACACAGGTAGAAAGCACAGAAGCTTCCATCACATATCACAATCTACCGTGAGAAAGCATGGACTATCTTATATTATATAAGGCACTATAAACCTTGAATATGGACCATATACTGAAGATTTATGGGTACAATCAATTGAAATCGTTAGATAGCATAATAATTTGGATGCAATAGCATAATAATTTGGATGTAAATATGACAATAAAAGGATTAATGCATCATAAAACAGCAGAAAAGGCCAACTCCGCTATTACAAAATAAATTCCAACTCTGCATATCAAGATGGAAAAATTTTGATTACATAAGCAGAATCCAAGTTAAAAAAGACCTGCTGTAACAGTGAACTCTGTGGTTGAGTGGCGAACTGCTTGTGATTTGCCCCTGCTAGATGTGGCACACCAAGAAGGGTACTATGACCTTGCTGCACTTGTTGGAGCCGCTGCAAAAACTTCTCCCTCTGGTCGGGTGCAATCTCAGTTCTTCCACGAAACTGACCCTAAATGATATTAATTATTGAATGGGTGAATATTTTCTAAGGACAATATGGTACATATATAAAGAATTAACTGGCACTGGAATGATGCACTAAAAGGTTGGACTCGCAATTTGTAGTTGACAAGAAGAAGATGATTTGTGAGGTAAGCAGAGCCTGCTGGTATTGAGGGAGTTCTTCGTAATTGAAGGGGAGAAGTTTTAGTTATGTTCTCCAAATCTGTGGGTGTTGGAGATTCCAACAAAGCAGAGGTTTTGGCAATTTTGGAAGCATTGCGGTTATTTTCTGAGTTTTGTCATTGCAGGCTGATAGTGGAAAGTGACTCGTCTAATGTGATCTCATGTGTTTCTAAAGGCAAGACAAGGCTGTGAAAGCTTAAATTTTGTTTTCATGAATATAAGGTCTTGTCCTCTCTTATTCAGGTAGAATGCTGTCATGTTGTCAGGTTGGATAACAGTTAGGCGTATTCCCTAGCCAAACACTAGGGAGACTCAGTTTTAGCCTGGGTTTATCTCCTTAGAACCAGTTGTTCTCTTGTTGGTGATCTTTGTAATATGATTGTTCATTTCCAATAAATTTCCTATACTGATCAAAGAAGATGAAACTCAGTTTTCTGGCTTTCCCACATTTCCAACAGCTACTTAGGGCATACGTGGCCCTCTTGTACTAAAAAGAGGATTATCAAACCCAAAACTTGAAAGGGTTTTGACCTTTGACTGGCGAAAGTTGTTCTAACATAGAAGGGATCATGATCAAATTGCTTTACAGAAGAGTTGCACAAGTTATTTTCAGTCGCCTACATTTGCCTTAGATACATTCTTTCTGTTTTGTGAGATTGCTTTTAAGTATTTAGAATGAAAGCACTGCAATCAAGACCAATTAAAGTCCTAGATTTATTTATAGTTTAAGGTTTTTTTAGCCATATATGAGCCAAGTAATAGGTCATACCTCATACAAGTTTCGTTTTCTCTATCCTTTATCTTTACAGGTTAGTGCAGATTTCTGAGTTTGGGACAAAGGGGCACCTTTTCAACTAAGTAGATGCTAGAAAAGTTTTAGTTGGAAGCAACATTTTAAGTTATGGGCTGACAAAACTTAAGCCCAAGGAAAGGATAAGTGTAGAAGTAGAACTAACAATTTTGATCCCAGATAGATGGGACAAGGCTTCAATGCCGATCACGATGATGATGGCGGGATCGCCTTGCCTTAGGCTGCTGACTTCAAAATAACGCACCAGGGAGAAATTTAACAAGTAGACTGAAAAGGAAGCTGAACATACATGTAAGAATAAGTTCCCCAAATAATAGTTAAGCTGATCATAGGCCTTCTTCACATTAATTATTAAATTACAACCGGGACCTCTTTTGCTGTAATTCATTAATTCACCATTAGTAATCAAGATGCCACCAAGAATCTGACGGCAATTATTAAAAATTAACTACTTGTGAAGTTATTAACTTCATTTCCTCTTTCAATCTAGAGGAGAGGCTACATGCTCGAAACCAAGCTAATTTACAATTCCTCACCTCCACTGACCCTTGAACTTTACGGAACAAAGTATAAACATATCATACCTTTGCTTGTTAAAACTCCATTAAAGAATAAACTCAAAACCTTACTTATATCATCTTCAACCCAAGCCCAGTTCCTTTTGGAAGAACATAATGGTGAAACAGTTGGAGCCAGGAGCCTTATCAATCTTGAAAGAGAACAGTTTTTTTTATCTCCTCCTTGTTAAAACTCAAAAGGTTTTTCGAACCAAGTGTTTCCTTTCTTCCTTTTCCAATAGCAAAATGCTATTAAACAATGTTGGCCTCCATCAATCCTCAGGGAACTGGAATTCACAGAACTATGCAATCATCATGAGAACTACATGATGTGTTTCAAACAATTGGCAATTTACGTGGGGAAGATGGTTAGCTTTCTCCTGGCATTATTGACTTTGTAGGAGAGTTCAGTGTTTGATTACTCTCCTTCACTTGAAGCTTTTAAATCAACTCTCTTAAGAAAAAAAGATAAGAAGAAATGAAGGAGAGGGAAAAATTGTAGGAGAAGAATAGAGATAGAGCCAAAAACTCCAAACTTAGCGCTGGCTGTCCAACACAGGGCTTCGTAAAATTACAAAACAGCAGTAAAAAGTAAATTACAGAACAGTCCTTGAATGTATTTCCCCTTGAGGTGGTGCATAAATATGCAACATGCTCGGCTCGGAAAAACATCAGATAGCTGCTTCTTCGGAACCCCTTTCGTAAGAACCTTTCCTAAGAAAATCTGCGACTTGGTCTTCTGTTTGAGATACTTTAACACGGTGGGAGAGGGACCTTTGTTCGGGTTATTTCCGAGACTATTCAGAGTCGTTTTAAATAAAGAAGTGTCTGTTAAAGTGTGTTATGTGGTGGTGGGTAATAGTGTTTCTTGGGAAGTGTTGGTCAGAGAAGTTTTGCATCAATCAGAAGAGCCTGTTGGATTTGTTGGCCAAGGTTTTTATTTACAAGAAGAAACAAATATTCGTATTTGGAAGCCAAATCATGCAGGACTGTTTTCCAAAAATTCTTTCTAGTCATTGTCATTAGATCCTTCTTCAGGCGCTTATCATTCTTCCTCTTGCATTTGGCTTGGCCCAACCTCTTCTGTGTTACTTTTTCACTGGTTGGCAATGGTTGAAAAGGTGTCTATGGTGGATGATCTTAGAAGGGGCATCCCTTCCAAAGCTATCATAGACTCATGCTTATGTGTGGAAAAAGTCGATTAATCAATTGTTTCTTCAGTTTGATTTTTCCTATGGCATTTGGAATTATTTTCTGTCAACTTGTGGTTTGGCATGGTGCATTCTGAATTCTTCATGTGATACGGTTTCTCTTGGGTGAAGGGTCCATTTCATGGGTGTGGATTGGTGTCCCTATACTACCATTTGGGCTATATTTGGAAAGAGAGGTACGACAGGATTTTCAGAAAAGTGGTGGCGTCATTTCAAGAGGGCTTAAATTTGGTGAAGGTGAGGATAGGAAAATGGGCTATGTTAAAAAAAACATGTCAGAATAACAACTTAGGTAGCATTCTTCACAACTGGGAGGCATGTTTGGCTTCTGGTCCTTTCGAAGGAAAAAGAAAAAAGAAAAAATAAAAAATAAAAAACAAGTGGTCTCCTCCACCTATGGGGTGGTTGAAGTTCAATACGGACAGTGCAGCAAGATGCAAGCCAGACCCAGCCAGCATAGGTGGAGTTCTTCAGAATCATGAACGTCAAGTTTTGCTTACGTTTCCTTTAGGAATTTGCATGAAGCTGATGATTTGACTATCCTAGAAGCTTTGAGGTTGTAAGCGTCTGCTTTTCATAAGCTCTCAATTGTAGAAAGCGACTCATCTAATGCTACTTGAATTCAAGTGAAGATCCTTGGAACTTTCGATATCATCTCTCAATGAAATAAAACACCATTTCCTCTATGAAGATGGTCTTCGGTATGTTCTTTAATCTGCTAATAAGGACGCTGATTTGTTGGCTAAGAATGGGGTGTTGGTTTGAATTCTAGTGGCTCTTCTTCTATGTAGTTTCTTGGTTTCGTGTTTTGTGTTGTTGTGTAGATTATAACATTCGTTCTTATCAGACTAAGCAAGGAGATTTATCTAGGATCTGATACTAGCTGGTGTTCTATGGACAATTTAGCAAAGTATAACAGTAAAAAGTTCCTATCCAGTGACATCAGTAGAAGGGATGGTAAAGATAACTGGGTGATGGACTATATCTTGGGCATCATCTAGAGAGGTGTGAGGTTGTGCAAGCATCTGATTCTTGGGGATCTTGGTTAGAAAGCTTGGATTGTTTTAGTAACAAATTTTAGAGAATAGTAAGAGACCGATCTGTTAGTTTGATTTCAAATTCCTGGGTTGCAAACAAACACTGAACTCTTGTTAAGTCAAACTACCCACAAATTTCATTCACAATCTCAAGTCAGAGAATAAAACTATAAGAGTACAATCTGTGCAAAAGCAAACATTTCGAATCACCCTTTTCTTCTTCTCTGAATCTAAAAGACAGTTTGAGAGTCTTGAAGTTGGTCAGTTGAAAGGTTGGATAGGATTCTTCAGAGAGTTCTGACGATGCTTAATCGTTTTTGGATTTTCCTCTCCGCCATGCACAGTTCTCTTTCACCAGATCTATACTTAAACTGATTTTTCTGATTTTTCACTCCATTTCGTAAGCTTTTCTCTAAATTGGATATTCTTATATCTACATGTTGCATACCAATGAGAACCTTCAGTGTTCTGGAGTCCTTCAGGTTTGTTAAAGCTCAACTTTGATGGTAATCATATATTGGAAACTTTAAAGCCTGGATTTGTGGGTATTATGTGGAAGTTGGAACCATGATCAATTTACTCTTTGGACTTTTTCAGGCCCCATTATTGCTTCAAGTTTCAATGTCAATGAGCTCTATGCAATGGTTGTTAGATGCAGGGAACTTGTACGATTGGGAGCTGGCGCCATTGTGGAGGGAGCCTTTTTTTTCTACTATACAATGGTAAGCATGGGCACTCCTATCCATGTCATTTATTTGGATGTGCAGAAGTCAAAGCTATTGTTAGATTTCATTTAATCAAGTTATCCGTCAGGCGGACTTGTAGTGGATCAGTTCGCTAAAAGAGTCCACATTTTGTCCATAGCATATTATAATTGACTTCGTTCTTTTCCACCATAACTTTCTTGGCAATAAAATTTATATACCATTTCAACAGAAAATTTGATGGAAAAAATTAGTTAAAATTTGATCGAAAAAACTAGTTTTCTTTTTTTATTTGTTGTAATTTCATTTAAGAGGTTTTGTTCAGGGGAAATAACTGTAGGCATTTACTGATGGTTCAAAGGGCAAACCTAGTAATTTTTTAAGATCACTCAATGACGGACCAATAGTGCTTGTCATGCATCACCCTTACTCTCTGGCACTATCCTAGGGGCCTTGAAATGTGAGATTCAAACTCTCCAACCTGAGAATGGTCACCCTTTTCCACCAAGAGAATTTGAATCTAGAAACTAGAAGGGAGTCACACGAACAAAGAATAGAAGCCCAGGAGTAACGAATCACTCATGATGCATTATTTATGTCCATTTAAGGTTAGGTTAGCAGAAAACCATGTACCATTCAAAGATTTTCTTTGGAGATGCAGTATACTGCAACATGTGGCAAAGTATAACTAAAAAGCCAACTTCAGATACCTATAAGGCTTCAATGCTGATAATGCAATAAATGAAACAGAGACACTCAGACACGTACCATTTCATTTGTATTCGGAAATGAACCTGTGCTGTGAGGTCTCCATTGTACTCCAGGAACTGAAGGTGAGAAAACTCGTCCACCTATTACAGTACCCTCACCGACATTACTAGATTCAGTTGAAACTGTTCCATCACTAGCCCTAGAAGCCTGCTGCAAAAGCATTCTATTGCTCAAAGGGGAGACCATTGGTTGCAGGCTACCATTGCCAATTCTTTCATCAGCTCCTATAATATTACGCTTTGCAATGTCTGAGACTGCGGGCCCTCCACCAATGGCTGCATCGCTTGGTATTCCATTTCCAGAACTCAATGAAATACCAGATAATTGGCTAGACATCCCTCCAACCACAGACCCTCTACCAATAGCCTTTGCAAGTCCAACATCCGCAAGAGCAGGAGAAGGTCTACGATTAGGAACGGTCGCATTTTCATCCTCCTTTATTGAACTGGGAAGATTTACAGGAGGTTGAGATGCAGCAGCAGTTGTATTGTCCATGGTACCCCGAACAGGGCTTGAAAGAATTGCCGAAGCAGTTGCCCCACCAACCAAACTATGTGCAGAGATGTTACCAGCAGCTGTTGCTATATTACTTCCTGCTGGTGTGGCTGAACCGATCACAGTGGTAGATGATGAAACTGAAGAACCCATAACACCATTCTTAGAAGGTGGGGTTCTTAGAATGACGTCAGAATTACTGTCCTGGGATGCTGTCTCTTCAGCTTGTTCCTGAATGGATGCACCCTGTTGAGCAGTAGATGGCGATGTGGCCTACACAAGAAAGAACACCCATGAACAAGGACGGCTGAAAGCATCAAAACAGGATAAAAAGGCAATAGACCAATGAGATGAGGGGTAACAACTCCTGTTAAAAACAGGTTGTAAATTGTGTCTTAGACACATATACATTTTTCTGTGATATGTGGAATCAGAGATTCCAGATACAAGAAAGCTAGAGAACCCGCGGTGAAATACTTCATTACATCTTGGTCCACAGTGTCAATTTCAAAGTTCATCACTTTTCTCAGCTCTAAAACTAAAAATACATACTGGTAATTGAGTTGCTGAGGTTGCTAAAGAAGTCTTCAATCCCAGAACTGCACCAGCAGTGGAAACAGAAGTAACACCCTGTCAAAATCAAATTGTAAGCCAATGGAATTAGCAAAGCATTTAATGTGCCAAAGAAACCATCAATTTTTCTAGTTAATTAGAAAATACAGCATCACCATCAGTCACACAAACAACCTTTTAAGTATGATAGATTAAACGGCTGACTGAAATATATATATATATATATATATTTTATAACGGAGGGTGTCCCAACCCTTTGGGCCGGATTAATCCCTGGGCTCATAGGGAGAGCCAGGTAAATCCCCCGTGGCCAGTCTGACTGAAATATACATATATATAGGGAAATGTTCTCCTATGAGAGGACTCTGCATGTGCAGTCCAATTCTATGGGTCCAATGTGGGCCCACTTTTGATCAGTAAAGCCCCTTTGATAATCTTGCCATCCCATTGATTTGGCATCAGGCCTAATTTTACATTCATTGAGCATTCACGCACCATTGGATTGAATCTCGAAAAAATATATGGTTATGACACCCTTAAAATGTAAGGCTGTTTAATCAAGGGCTAGGATAATCTGATGGAGCTGATGTTTTGTATTCCCCTTGTCCATTTGGGAGACCTTCCATCATCTAAGTGGGACCAATGATCTGGTGTGCATGCTCACACACACATGCAGTCATGCACGCACAACACACCCATATGCACGTACATGCTCACACGCACACTCGCGTGCGCACACAAATATATAGAAATTATCGAGTGCACACAGCGCACATCGGGAATTTCATGCACTCCTCATAGCAGGGCCAACCTTATCACCCATCTAAATGAAACACACACACATGAGGACCCCGAATTACACAAATCCCATTTTTTTACACCCATCTGAATGGACTAAATCGTTGGATCAACTATGCATCTTTTTTAAAAGGTGAGAATTTGTGGGCCATTGATCAAGGGGTTGGGATGATTGGGTGGGCCCCAACAGATCGTTTGATCCTCCCGTGCCCCATGGCCCCCCATCCCCAAGTGGGGCCCCACGACAAGGTGCACATGGAAATCCCCATGCACACTGCGTGCAAATGATAGGGGATGTACATAGTCACACACACACACACACCCCCAAATATTAAGGTGCGCACAATGCAGGCCCGCTGTTGGTCCATCTGAATGAGAACATAAACAATCAACTCAATCAACAATAGAAATACAGAGGACCTCTCACAGGCTATGAGAACATGAACAATCAACAATAGAAATACAGAGGATGAAAAATGATACAGCCCATAGGCATTAACAATGATGCCACAACATTTAGACCACTTTCACCAAAGACATTTCTATGACCATCTCCCAAAAAATAATCAGACTATGAGCCTTAAAGTTTAGTTGCAACCTTCTCCGGTAAGGCAACCTTGTCCTAGAAGGCTCTTTTATTCCTCTCCATACAGATTGACCAAAGTACAGCAGCAAAGGTTCAGCCCCAAAGAATCTTACCTCTACTACTTGGAAAACCACATTGTGATTGGTCCAATGGATGTATTACAGCACCCAAGTTATTCTTGAGAGCTTATTAAAAAAGCTAGTCACATAATTGTTTTGCAAACACAATGAATAAACAGATGATGAAGATCCTCGGAAGCTTGGCGACAAACATTAACAATTCAAGAAATAACTAACAGTAATACCAGAAAAAATTTTGCTTCAAATCCATTTATATGGCTTTAACATTATTGTTGGTCTCGGTCATGATAATTCAAGCACCACAAATGTAATATCTCATTATTTTCTCTAACTTCTAAATAGAGGATAAAAATGAGATTAGATATTAGTTTTAACCTAGACTCTAAAAGGATAACCACAAAAGCATTTATATGGAAATATAAGGTACTTCCCACGGCAACCTCACTCAACCTGTAAAGTTAGTAACAATTATATGGAAATATATGTACTTCAACAGGTAACCTAAGAGCAACTGACTAGAATATATTAATTCCTAAATGATGGCATATCCTGAGCCAGAGATCAATCTTATACAAATAACAGCATGTTGGTCCCAAACTTGATCAAGTCAGTCACATATAACTTGAGTTTAAATGTTTAAATGCAAATGAACTTATTACAAGGTGGGACATGCTGCAAAATGGCAAGTTCCCTTGACCTTCGTTGAATGTTGGTTTCCACCAAACTGTGTTGTGCCATCTTGTTAGAATTGCAAGTGCTTCCTGGAATTACAGCAGTCATGCTCCATTTCTCTTACAATAGCTGGTTTTAATCAGTACAAACACTAATCTCCGACTGCCTTTCTCTTATTTCCTTTGTACCTTCGGTTTTCCTATAAAATTACCTTCTCGCTCAAGTAACAATCTTACTAAGAAATAACAATAGCATGATGCATTAGATTGCATCAGAATAATGTCAACAGAACTTTTTGCAAAAATAAGTTCCTGGCCCACTAACACTTGCCAATAAGAACCATCTGTAGGTCACATTTCAACCATTAGAACAGTTAAAGGATGACTTAGATAAATTTATTCAAAAAAGCGTAATGGAAGTTTCACTTTGACAATGAAACCCAGCAAGTATCACATAAACTTTTTTCTGTAAACAAATTTTCAAGGCTTCAATGAAAATCTATATAATGAGCATTACCTTAAGAAGAGCAGGAGGGCCAATTGCTACCAGATCTTCAAGTGATTCTACTTTGTCCAGGGGCAAAGTGTTGTACAGTTCATCAACATCACTAAATTCATCAAAGTCCTCCTTCACATATGAATAAGAATGCAAGAAAATATCAACAACCAGTAGAAACTATTCGAAAAGCATCATTCTGATAAAGAACTCGACAAAATGTAAGGAAAAATGAAACAATGTAGTAACTCTGCCAATTTTCAACACTGGAAGGAGAGTTTAACATTTGGAACACTCAAGAAAGAATGTTAAAAAAATATTATTGTATAAAATAGGCAACCAATAACCTGATTGCGTTCAACATAGTCTTCAAGGAAGTCTCTAACATCATTGACCTGATCAGGACTTAATTCATCATTATCCAGCAATCTCAAAATTAATTCAAGCTTCATGATATGAGCTTTATGCCGAACAATAGATGTCTCCAAATGTGTCTGCAAAACATAGAAGCCATCATATGAAAATGCAACCCTACAGCAGAATGTGGACTGAAGATCAACCAGTCGAGGTAGTATCATTTCCTCATTATCTCATCATACCAATCGAGGTGGCCTCGTTTTTCCTTTCTTAACAGAAAGTCCTTCCATTTCAGCTTCGAAGTTATCAACCTGAGACTCCAGCTCACTTACCTACCAAAGATATAAAAGAACAAATTAAACGGCACTGTCATTTGTACTCCACCTCACTGATAAAGGTTGAGATCCGGATAAAATGCGGGAAGAAAAAGGATCGAAAAAACCAAAGAAATCTGACCATTCAAAAGAAAAACAGCAAAGTCCAAGTAGAATGAATTCAACCATCGTTGAACTTAGGAATTATTCAAGTAGGAGAAAAAATAATGGAACAGAAAAATTATATAAATGAAAGAAAAGGCCAACTAAGATTTTATGACCAAAGGGCATTTGCCTCAATGCCCCAAAAGCACATTGCATCACACACTGACCCCTTAATCTTTTTTTTTCTTTTTTTTTTCCTTTTCAAGAACTGAAATTTCACTCTGGCCTTTCAGTAATACTTTTTACTTCTGCATGTAAAGGAGCAATAATCTTATAGCTACAGATAATAACCTGATGGACATAAAGATACAGGAGTGAGAGAACACATGATGTTTCAATTGCAATTGAGCGTGAAATGGAGGGTGTCACAAGTACGTCCATTATGGCAGAAACTATCACCAATGGAACAAAGGATTATAAACTTGTTTTGATTCGAAATATTTTCAAGCACAAGAAATAACTAACAAAAAAAACCTGACTTTTACATACCACATTATTCAACCAATCCCTTGTCTCTGATTTAGCCTTCTCTTTTGGGTCCTGGCACACAAAATTTAAAAAATGAAAGATAAATAAAATCATTAACCATAGAAAACTTAAATTTTGATGTGCAGCTGAAAGCTGATACCATAGCTCAGCCCTCCAAATTTGAACCTTCTGTTTATGTTACTCTTCCACAAATTAGAACTTAATACAGATTAAAAATACAGCAGCACATAAAACAGCGAAAATTAATAATCATAGAAAACTTAAAAATTAATGCGCAATGGAAAGCTAATGCCAGAGCTCAGCCCTCCTAACTTAAACATTCTCTTTTAGAATCTCCTTTGTTTTCCTTTTTTCTTTAAAAAAAAAATCTCTTTTAGCTTCTCTTCGAAAATGAGAACTCTATAAGGATTAAAAAATACCAGCACATAAAACAGCTAAAACAATGATATAGAAGAAAATCCATGCAAATCGAAAAACTATGACAAAGAATCTCCGAACAAGCCATCGCTAGTATCCTACTTCACCAATTCCATTCAAGCAAAGCTCATGAGTTGGGGATCCAAATAACTGACATGATTGGGGACATTGGGGCCTACCCTACCATTTATGAGAATGCCTCAAAAGCTTCCAAACTAGGAAAACATGGCTACCAATTATGTAGTAATCGTTTTCAAGGACTATTGTTCTCTTTTTCCTTTCTTAACTGATTTCTAGGCCATAAAAGATATTCTGCGACATCCTCCACCTTTTGCAAGGCCGAATACAGTTGATGATGCATCAAGACCATATACTTACTCTAAACCAAATGGCTGATGACTTCTTTGATCCAGTGAGGCAAAATAGGATTATCGCATGAGTAGAGGAAGTCCACTCACACAAAGCAAAACTATATTATCAGAAGAAAATAAATCATTAGGCCATAACTTGGGCAACAAATTAGCCCAAGACACTACACACTGAGGCCCACTGGATGGAATGAACAGGTTTATGATGCATTAAGATCCCATGATTTCTCCAAGATTCTTTGGTTCTAGCACAACATTGCACTATGTTTCTATTGGCAATTTCAAGATACAGAAGTGAGAAAAAAGAGAGTTCAATCACCAAAGTTCACAGTGACAGAAGGTGCCACAAAACAAGTATGGTAGATATGGGGAGTTACCAGTTTAACAACAACATCAAAAGATACCATCCCAGGAAAAATAAAGGAAAGAAGAAAGAAAGAAAGACACTACAACCACGCACTAACTGTTACAGCATACAATTTATAGAACAATTTCAGACCAATGCCAACAGATACCAATAAGAACGTAAAATGCAACTGTTGAAGATAGTCAGATTCACAAAGCTTACATTTCATAATGTGCCAGTGCTAAAGCAAGTTTTAATGTAGAGAAGAACATGGAGGAAAACCTACAGTTTTAGGCTGCTGACCCAGCCCTTCTTTGGAGAAGGCTTTTGTCTTAGTCTCCTTTTCACAAACCTTGAATCGTTCCATTTCACGTTCAATGATTTTGCGGGCATCCAGAAGAGCCTGCTCATAAGAGGCACTAACCTATGTCAAACATATATCACAAAATTCATTGTCAACTTCAGAATTATAATAATCCCAAATTCACAGCAGATTATGAACATAAATTACAGTTAATAAATAAAGCAGACTTTTTATAATTAAATTAAAATTGCTGATTAAATTACTCCACATCTCAACAAGATGGCATAGATTTAAAAAGAAACATCAATTAGATTCGCTTGCACTAACTCATATCATAAACATTGTAGCCAAAAAAAAAAAAGCACATGTGCTCCACAAGCTGTAGATAAGCTGGTAAGGGACATGGGTGTGTGAGTTAGAGTGTGCAAGATTGGGTCCCCGATGTAGCAGGGGAAAAAGTACATGCGGAAGAAAATCTGGTCAGTGTTCACCTTTATAGAAGAGTACTTCAAATAATAACTCTGATGATAATCACTATTGGAACCCATATTAATTTTAAAATGTAACTTTACATGATTGATTGCAGAAACCCAAGCAACACAAGCATTTGGTGTAATGAAAAATACAAACATCCACTAGTATGATATACACTTTTTCCGCTTCCAAGTAAATCATGTCATTATTCAGAGAGGTGAATATAGATCAGGATTAGTTTGAGCCATTGGTGGACTCGGATCGGGACCCGATTTAGTCTAAAATAATGAGCTGGGACCTGAGTCCGGACCTGACTAAACACCTATAAAGGGCTTACCCGGTGCACAAAGTGCTCCCCGGCTAAGCGGGGGTAGGGGGAGGGTGGGCGCATGTGTACGCAGCCTTACCCTTGCATTTTTGCAAAGAGGCTGTTTCCACGCCTCGAACCCGTGACCTCGAGGTCACCAAAGGAGCAACTCTACCGTTGCGCCAAGGCTCGCCCTCTACCTGACTAAACACCTATATAGGTTAAAAATAAATGTGGGGGATTGGTAAAGCACTCGAACCTTTAGATCAACTTTTGTTGCCCATGAACAGGTACCACCAGCGTCACACTTTTATGTCTTATTGATGTATAAAATAATCTTAAACATAAGGTGTGATCTATTCATAAATATCACGATTATTTACTCCCAATAATGAAATATTTGCACCCTAAAGGTTCTCAACATTAAAAGTGCAACTTATTGTAACTGCTTCTAAAGGAGGAGCTAAGTTATGGCGCTGTTTCCAATTGATCTCTTGAATTTTCTATGGAGAATAGAAGAGAAAAGATATCAACTAATGGAATAGCAGAAGGTTTGCAAACTGTTAGAGCAAGGAGGATTAGGCCTAAGATCTCTTCGTATCATGAATAAAGCGCTCTAAGGAAATGGTTGTGGCGATTTGGTGATGTCTCTGAAGTCTGATGGCCTTTGGAAGAAAGTTGTCTTCACTAAGTATGCTATAAGTAGGTATAGATAGAAGATTGGAGAGGCCTTCACTCGCCACTCTAGAGTTTAGGGGAACATGTCCGATTCTTGGCCCTCTTTTTTTTCTTTTTTTTGGTTTGCATGACTCAAACCCACAACCGCATGGTTGCAGCAATAAGCACCTTCCAACTGTGCTATGGGCTCTCAAGGTTCCTTTTGTTGACACATTCAGTCTCATGTGGATGACAACACAAAACTCAAGTCCACTGGGATACTTGATTATGGAACGAGCCTCTTTGCGAAAGATTTGCTGCTTTGTTCAGATGTGCTTACAGAAAGAATGTTTCTGTAACAGAGATCATAGAAAGAAGGGGTAAGAGGTAATTCCAGGTCCATTCCTATGGAATCTCACAAAAATCAATTCACACTTGCTTCAACTGCTGTGAACAATTTATGCTCACAGGTCAAGTGTTGATAGAAAACTGCAGATGGGCACAACCTATCTTGGGTTCTCAGCCCATTTACTTCATGTGTTAGTGGGTGCAAATATTAAAGAGGGCTCCCTCTAGCTGGAATGTTAAGCCCATCCCCTAGAGCATTTACTTTTTTTCATTTTTGATTGGTAATATGAGTTGAACCCACAACCTCAAGTTTGCAATGGTGAGCAACTGAGCACCTTTCATTGTGCCACATGCTCTCGTCATCATTGGTTTTTGTGTCGTTAGTTTTGACAAAGGACAACCCTTTGAAAGGCATTGTAGGGATGCTGCCCCATGTGCGTTTAAGATGGATAATCGGAAAATAACTTTTTCCTCATATTCCTTCGCTCAAAAGGTTTGAAACAAAGTGTTGTTCTGGTTTGGATGCATGTGGATGCCACTAAGATATTTAGTGCATTTGTTTGAATCATGGAGGTTTAGTTATATAGTTATAAATGAATGAAGGGGAGAGATTTATTGTTAGCATGCTCTTAGTAGTCTTGTGGTACTTATGCATTGTTTTGAGAACATTGTTGCCTTGCGGGTGACTGTTTGTCCACAACTAGGAGAGGAGTAATGCACCGGGGTTGAATCTTTTGTGTTCTCAAGGTGTCCCTTACTCCATGATCAATAGATATTGGCTTCCAGTCTTTTGAGGATAAAAGTTGCCAAGGGACAATTATTGCAATTTGGCCACTGTGGCCTCCAGTTGCTTCAAATTAAATTTTAATGCTAGTGTTCATGACCACGCAGAATCGATGCCAGTTGGGAATATCACTCAAGACTTAAAGTCAATCATCTCTTGAAAATTCTAACACCAAGTGAAACTGAGTTCAGAGGGGCAAGACTTTGGTGTTGCTCATAGGAGCAAAACATGCAAAGGCAATGGGGATCTCAAACCTCATTGTTCACAAGGACCCCAAATGCAGGTGACATGGGCCAAGGACTCAAGCTCAATGGAGGTTAGCAAAATGCAGAGGAGATACAACATTTAAAGATTGTATGCAAGTGTCTTTCCATCATATCCACCAACAAGGAAGATAATTTAGCTAAACTGGGAGTTGTTCTTGATGCTTTTGTGATCTAGCATTTATGAAGATATGTTAGGGTTTGCTTGTTGGTTTCATTCTACTTTCGCATCTATTGTATGGGTTTGGAGTTTGGTGAGTCTTTTGTTCCTGTAAGGGGTAGTAAATATCTTTTGCACAATCCTTATATACAATTTGTACATGGCAATAAATTTTAACCATCCAAAAGAATATGTACTATACAATTGCTCAATAGGCACCATAATGTGGACAAACTCATTCCTCTTGATCCAATTCAAGGAACCCTTCATGGAAAAATTTACTTGCATCCCCTCAACGTTTCACTACCCACTTACTCTCTCTTTGTTAGTGCCGTCTATAATGGATGATGAATCAAGAGCTTTCAATTGGAACTGATTCTGTCAATTGGTATTTTTTCTTGTCATTGTATCTCGCAAAAATGGAAACTTAGGTAAGCGCTTTAGAACCATATGTATGAAAAAGAAGATATCTCATTTAGCTTCCCAAGGAAACTTTATGGCATTGAAGTCACCAAGACACCAACCACACACAAGTTACCAGTCACAATCATTTAACTGCATCGAATTTTACCCAAAAAGTCAAGCGGTAGGTGCTAATCGTTGTCTCATAGGATGTTGTGAGTTGTGAAAATTACCCACAGTTTCCTCTCCAAATTCATAAAGCCCACCCAAAAGACAATCTCAACATCCTCATTTCATATAGTGGCCTCTTCATAACAACCTGACAACACCCACGAATTTCCTTTCTTTCAACAAAATAACTAGCTATGAAATTATAATTATGCTTTTTGCAGCCACCTTCCATGGTATGCTCAAACCAAACCCTCACATCCCATTAAAGGAACCTTCATTTAAAACCAAAAGCATCCACCAAGCTCCTTATCACTTACTTATCCACTCTATTACACCCCTCATTTCTACAAGGAACCACTGCCTTGTCACAATGAACCGACTTAGATCCTACAACCTTCACTTTTTAAGAACTTAGTCTACTTACATTAACCGATGCCTAATTCTAAATTTCTCTTTTTCACATGCAATGAGCACCTCTCTCTCTCTCTCTCTCTCTAGTGGCAGCCAACCACATCCCCAACTTCCTAAATTTTTTGGGCCATCTACGTACCCAACCATCCACTATTCCACCCCCACCCCACCCTCCCACTCCCCACGGCAAGGTGTAGTAAAACACCACCACAACAAAGAAAAAAGTAGGTTGTGGACTAACCCATATGATTTAGGACTTGTTTGTGCAACGAGAGGATTATACGAGTCAGTGGATTTTCATTTCCACTGGGAAGAAGGATCTTGCATTCCTACCCCTCCAATAGGAAATCAAAATCCTCTCTATCGAGGAAAATCAGTTCATTTTTCTCCGTTTCTAGAACGAAATTTTTTGGGCCATCCAGGTACCCAACCATCCACTAATCCACACTCCCACTCCCCGCGGTAAGGTGGGGAGAAACACTGCCACAGCAAAGAAAAAAGGAGGTCGTGGACTATCCCATATGATTTAGGATTTGTTTGTGCAACGAGAGGGTTCTGCAAGTTAGTGGATTTCCTCTTCCACTGGGGAGAGAATCCTATATTCCGACCCCTCACATGGGAAATCAATATCCTCTATATCGAGGAAAAACAGTTCATTTTTCTCCTTTTCTGCAACGAAATAGTGACCGCATAGAAAATTAGAATATTTTTCATGTCTGTCGCGGATTTCTCGTCGCACAAACGTGCCCTCAGAGTACTTAAAATTCTCTCTGGTTCATCCACACGACTTTTAACCCTATAATTTTCTGATTCATCCACCCATGACCCAACTCCAACTGCTCCTCCCCAACCTCCTATTAAGTAGATCCCCCAACTTGTAGAGACAAGAGAAGCCGTAAACTGTGGATTTGGCGGAGTGGGTATGCATTGTTTGGATGTTGTGAGAGAAATCTATCTGCTTGTCACTTATGATCCATAATCAAGATCCAAACCTTGCTAGATCAGGCAAACAACATAAATTCTCCATCCCGCGCTCGATTTTATCGGTAGCAAGAAATAAGGGTTAGGTCGTGCTAGTGGAGTCAAAGAGGCATCCTCTCTTGACACCAATATTCCAAGCATTAAAGGTCAAGAGCACTTTCACAGTTGAAGGTGTTCCTTGTCCCAACCATTAGGTTGAAGGCTCAAATCATGTCACCCATTTATATATAAAAAAAATGAAAATTAAGCTTTAAAACCAAGTTGGCCATGATGAATAGGGACCCAAGTCTTGATGGTGACCCACACAGGGGTTCAAGATATCCAAGTTTTCAATTACTAACACCCCACCCCCACCCTCTTCCTTCTTTTTGCTTTTATCAGTTAGTATTTTTATCATAGTTGTCAAATTCGGTTTGTTTTGGCCGAATGCGCTGAACAATTTCGGTTTATGGCCCTAATTGAACCATCCCATGGAAAGAATTTGGTCCAGATTTAGAAATGCTTTGTCAAAATCTGAAATTTTAGTCCAAAATTCTAGATTTTGCCCAAAATGGTGGAAATTTGGAGTTTCAACCGATTTTTTCATTAAAAAAATAAAAAAAGAAAGTGAGAGGGGGCGGGGGGGGCGGTTTACAAGGGAGTAAAAAGAAAAAGGAAAGGTTGGAGAGGGGGGTGGCATCTGGAATAGTGGTGCCGCTACCGCTCGCTAGTGGTGGCGGCGGTGCTACTGCTGCCGAAGTTCCTTTAAAAGAGATCAGACTCGAATGAAATTGGTCACTGGTGTGCTCAACAGTGGGGGGCCATCTATTAAAAAATCTAAACAGCTCAAAATAATACACCTCTCATTTATCGATCCTAGCCACTCTAATAGAAGATGGGACCACAGTCAAATTGATAGGTTTTGATATAAGCATATCTGAGCAATATGACAATGGGCCTATCTTCTATTAGAGTGGCCCATACATGAGGGGACATTTATATATTTATTTTGAATGCTAAGGGCCATTAATTTTGAGCAATTAGATTTTTAATAGGTGGATATGGGCCTACAAAATTGTCATTAGTCCGAGACTCTGAGTATTAGTACCTTTTTTTTCTTTTTACATAAACCTCTAATAGTCCAAGTTAAGAAAAAAATCTAAACCACTAAAAAATATTCAATTGGCTTTTAGAAAAAACATATTGCACTATTGATTTGGTAGAATAAATTAAATGTATATAATTTATCTTTATCATATTATTATTAATGTTGGTATCTTTTTAATTTTTTAGGTTTATATTTTTTTTCTTTTTTTCAAAAAGGAACTCCAAAATGTTGCATCAAAGACATATAGAAACGGAGTGTGTGTTTTTTTTTTTTGAAATGGTACAGAAAAGGAGTTTGAAACGAAATTTATGACGATGATTTTTATGTTACTAAGGTCCATGTCCTTTCTAAGTAAATTTACTAGGATTATACCCTAATGTGGCATGCATAAAAGGTAGAGATGCAGTAAAATGAAATAGTTGCTTCAGTTTGCCTAGTTCCGAAAAGGAGGCTTTTCCCTCCTTCATTTTGTCAAGAGAGACCACGTCTGACATTGAGTAATTCTACCAACAATCAAGACTAGCATGAGGAGTTCGTTATTGCTGGATTTCTAAGCTCCCATCATCTATCTACCTTGCAATGCTTGCCTCGCCACTCACTCAACTGAGTACGCACCAGTTTTAAGACATCCTTCTGAGCCAGAACAAGAGCCACCAGGCCCATTAGCTCAGGAAAATATTGACCTTTAGCATCCAGAATTAGCACATGAATGGCTTATCAGAAGTTAGATTTCAAAAGTAAAATACTCTTCCACCATATCATCAAGCTCACAAATCCAACACATTTCTCACTTTCTCCATAAGCCCTTCTCACTTCAAAATAAGTGTGACTAAGTTATACACCTCCCTCATCCAATCTTGCCATAGACTTCTCCTTACCTCCCAAAGCCTTTCACCAAATATAAACTTCTGCTTTCATTAGTTGGTCTTTACGCACCCACCAGAACTATGAATAAGAACTCATCCATCATGAGTTGATGATATCGGAAAGTTATTGAGTTCTCCACCTAGTACTCTAGTCCAGCCTTATATCCTCTCTAAAAGCAATTCCGTTGTCCACCCCTACCCCACATGCCATACATGCAACAGATCCCACTGAAACAAATCAAGCAAAGCATGAGAGGATGCCCATTAACTCCATTCAATAAAACAATCCACAACCCTACTGCCTCTACAGCATGGCATCTGCACCACAACTCTCATACCCCGCATTCAGCAAATTCAACATAAACAATGCGAACGAGCATCATTTCACCTTGACATTATTTCTTCCCGCCATCTCTGTAGATGATTTATTCACACTAATAAGGCACTCAAATAATTGGTTACATAAACCACACAAATGAATCAAACTACATCGAACTAGAAAATCTAAATTGAAGTGCACCCCATTAATTGGTCAGCCTCTAAACCAAGTAAATCCAATCAAACTATATCAAACAATAAACCTAACTTTAAATTAGGAACCTACCTTGACAAATTAGCGAGATGCATTAAGTATCATACTGCAACTATCAACATGAACACAAATTAGCCTACTAATAAACTTGTTAACTATAGCCCACACTTTTTTTTTTCAATTCTCAATAGCAGAGAGTCATTAAACTAATTCCTGCACATACTGAGTGCAGAGATACTCATCAAAATTCAAAACCCCACGTCTTAAATCAATGTAATCAAATGCAATTGTGGAAGCTTTTCCAAAAAAGAAGGGCAGAGATGCTAACCTTCTTGTCCTTTATCTCGCTCGACTGAATCCATGTCTTGATCTGGTCTCTGTACCTCTGGAGCTTCTTGATCTCCTTCTTCAAATCAGCCTCAAACTTCTCTTTCTGATTCGCATTCTCCGTATCATATACCTAAAACCACCAAAACAGAAGGGATTGAAAGGAGAAAGAAATCGCGGGAGACAGAAAAAAGAGGGAAGGGTGGGAACTGGTAAAAAGTCGATTAATCGGGAAATAGACCTTGTTCCAGATGCTGTCGAATACATCGACGCCTTCTTGGACCTTTTTCAGGACTCGATCGATCTCGCCTTGCAGTTTTCTGCTTGCACCCATGAGATGAATCCAGCATTCAAAATCAGGGGTTTGGGGATTTGGATTAGGGTTTCTAGGGTTTGGAAGTTGCAGTTGGAGAAGATCAGAAATCTTCGTCTGGTGCCGCGGAAACGAGCGATTTTGGTGAAAGAAGTGTCTAGAGATGCGAGGAAAAGAAGCAGTCGAACTGGAAAGAAATATTTGCAGGATGGCCCCTCGTTTTTATCTGAAACTTTGGAGAAACACCCCCCTCCCTCCACCTATTCACTTTTTAGTCCTTGATGATGGCCCGCTTTATTAGGATATGGATTTAGTAATGGGTTTGTCGGATTTATTAATTTTTATATTTAATCTAGAATGATGGATTTCAAGCGGATTTATATTTTGGTTGTGGCAACTTGTCTCTTGTGTTTATGATTGATTTGTATGTAACTCGATAAATTATAAAAGAAAAAATTGGATTTTATTCATTATCTCTTTTTTTTTAAATTTGTTTCTAAAGTGGAATATGTACTGTCCAGGTCCTCTTTTTCCATGAATCATTTTACATGAAGATTTTTCTTCTTGGTGCCTATTTGGCAAGACATATCTGATTGAAATATAGTTGTTGTGATTAGGATTCAACTGTTAGGTATATCCTATTCAAATTTTTAGAGAGATAAAAATCAAATGTGTCATAGAGTAAAAGTTATATAGGCAAAATGATCATATGGTGAAAATGGTATAGGCATAGTTATCATATAGTAAAATAGTATAAGGAAAATTGCCATGTAGTAAGAGTGGTTCAGGTAAACTTGTCGAAAAGTAAAAGTTAGGTAATGCATGGCGAGCATAAAAGAAATTCATATTTGACTTAAAACCGATCCAAATTGGATGCTATAGACCATAGTTTAGAAAAGCTTAGGGTGTCATTTCGTAAGTCTACTTTTAATATCCAGAGGAATTTACGAGAAAAAACCCTATACATGGGGTGCTAAACAGGAAATGACCCACTATGGCTGGCTCAAGACAATTCAAGGCCTAAAGTGACAATCCTAAATGAGGCAATTTCTATGTTTTAATATTATATTTAAAATTTATTTTTCTTGCTTTTTTGTGATGCAAAATTATTAATTAAGTTTTTATATTCAAGTTTTACTAACGTATTTTAAGTTCACCTCCAAACCCCACATGAAAATTTTGGGCCCATCCCCAAAACTCACATAGAAATCTTAGTTCACAAAATCCAACTACCTACTTGGCTCCCCACCCACCCACCCACCCAAAAAATAAAAAAAAATCTTGAGTCTGCCACTGGGGGACTCGAAGCATTTTCACATGCGCACGGTGCGCATATGCACCATGAGTCGGGACCATCCAAGATGGACTTCAGATGTGTGCTCTACGTATTGAATGTTCCAGATGCACGGTGCTCATATACACTATGGGCAAATAAATAATTCCGGCAGGAGCCCATTGTTTATCTTAAACTTTGAGATCTATTTTTAGGGCTGAAGCCCAAGCTATGGATCTATTACAACTACGTAATGGATCAAAACTGAATGGGCCACTATTGAAATAGGATACACAAAAATAATGAGAAAGGCTTGTGAAGCAAATTCATGACTGGATGTATAGTTGAGATTTGATATACATGGACTGCTAGAAATATAATGGTGTGATAAAATCATTTGGACTCATAGCAATAGAAAGATAAGGGGTAGATTTTGGAAATCTAATAGGCCATAAATGACACTTTAAGGCCCCATGAAAATTTTGGTCGTATATTCTCAAGAAAGAGTTATTATGGAGTCGTATTTTTTGGGGAGAAAAAAATGGAATGGCAGTTGACAAGTTCGATTTTTTTGAATTTCAAAAGATGTCAGTTGTTATTATGGGGCTTTTTTTTTTTGCCTTATTTTTTGGGGCCTAAAGCAAAGGCTTTGTTGGCCTTGCGGTACAATCGGCCCTGGGACCCACTAAAATCTCGCAAACAGAACAGGCCCTCCCATTATTTACTTTTTTGTCGTTTTGTGCTATAGTCGATACCGGCCGTCACATGTAAGTGGTGATGGTCGATATCGACCATAAAAACATGTATTACCAAAAGTGACAGCTTCAGTTAAGGTGGTTTCTGATTGACAGGTTGGTCAATATCGACTCACTTGTAAGTGGTATGGTCAACATCGACCATACAAATATGTATTACCAAAAATGACAACCACATCCCCATTCACATCATCACGAATCATCCTCCACTTATAGCATCACCAATCATCCACATCACTACTCACGGCATAAACGAACTCGCCTTCAGTGCACAAATTACAACTTGAAACCATGTATTCAAACATCTCGAACACCTTCAATCACATTCTCATAGAAACCCTATAATGACACATCCCAAACATCTTAAATGAGGGGGAACCATTCACAACATTACAAATTCATTGTGTCTGGATCTTACATTTCAAGAAATATATGTATTAAATTTGTTTGAAAATTACAAAATCAAGGAATGAAAAACCCCACCCATATTCTCTAATTCCTCTCCTCCAATATCTCCTACTGAACAAAATCAAAGAATGACAAACCCCACAACATCAGGAGACTTCTATCCCATGAGAAAATAAGAGAAAAACATGAGATTTCATTCTCCTTTCTCTTCGTCATTTCATTGAACACCTTCATGGAAACTACCCCAATACTCAACTCTTAGACCTTATCCACCCTCGTCGGTGTGTTTCTCGATCTGGGTCTTGCCCATCTCCTGCTCTGCCCTCGCCTTTTAAACATCAAAATTCCTTGCCTTCTTCGGTCTCTCCCTCTGGGGATGCGGCTCCGATTCTGGAATTGGAGGGGGAAAGGTCTTGCACTTGAATGAGCAGAAGATGGGTGGGTGTTGCGCACCCAATTAGCAAAATAAGAGTGAAAACAATGTTGAGCAGTGCAAGTGGAAACTTTATAAGAGCTTCTCGCTTCTCTCTCCCTCTCTTCTCATCTGTCTCCAAAACCCCATATTCTCTTTATCTCCTTCTCCTCCTCCTCGTCCTCCCAAAAACCCTAACTGTAACCCTATCTCTCCTTTTTCCTCTTGCTTCTTCTCCGATTGGTAATCGCCTCTTAGCCACCGCACCCTTATCCGCTCCTCCACCGCTATCACCGAACGCTTCGAGCGCTGCCTTGCCACCATGGGTAAGCAAAACCACTTCTAATTCCTTCCTTCATCGTCTTCTATCTTAATATATTCTCATCAACCATCCAAAAAAAAAAAAAAAAGAAGAACAAAAGGGGCCCAAGGAACCCCTTTTGTTTAGAAGATTTTAGTGGGCCTTTGATTATATAGCGCCCATCTATGGGGGGTTTTCCCATAAATTCCTCTAATATGTATTTGACTTAACATTGATTGAAATAAGTGTTATCAAAGCTTTAAACTGTTTGACAAAGTTTATGTGAATCTTTGTTTGAATTAGCTTTAAGACCTTTTGCCTTTTTTTTAAACAACCAAAATACAACGTTTTCAAATAGACATGAATGTCTAATGCAACCATATACTTTTTTGGTTGTTATTTTGACAATTTTGACATAAAACTTTCATAATATAACAAGTTTGTCGTTACTAATTTATGATAAATTTGCCTATACTACTTTTGTTATAAGATAACTTTGCCATATAACTTTGGACTGTGACAAGTTTATTTTTTTTAATTGAATCAGACATACGTAACAAATTATTTGTCAAAACATCTGATTGAAACAACTTTATTTCGAACTGATCTACTTATTCAGGTCTGTTTCAAATATAGAAGACTTGACAAACAGACCCTTATCTGTTAGACCTGACATATACCATTAACTGACAAAATTACATGCCCTCTCTAGTGGTTCATATTACAAATTAGTTTGGATCCCCTATTTCGTAGAAACATGTAGATACTGTTTCATCCAATCCTATATCGCCAACTGTGTAAAATCTATTCCTTAATTTTCTCATTATAAGAATCCACTTGAAAGGTTGCATTAGTCGGCATAAGATTTTAAACAGTCGGCGACTTCGGATTGGATGAAACAGTATCTCCCCATTTTTACAAAACATGGGTGCAGACTCATTACAATTAATACATGTGAAAGATCCAGACCTGACCATTCATGTGTTTTGTCCTAAATTAGGCTAGGGACATCCATGATTTGGGGCACATGTATGTTGAACATGGGTAGTTTTCTTGTGCATTTTCACCATCCACATTTGTCTTGTATCTAAAATGTGGATATTTTGTGAGGGGTGTCTTATAAAAATCATGTGTTGGTTTTTGAAGGAATAGTTATCCATAATTGCAAGCAAATAACAGCCAAGCCTATGGGCCCAAGTGTACCACCCCTAAGATCAATCCTCTTCTTCACAGCTCCCTTTCGCCAACTCCACCCTAGATTAGCACTCACCCTAAGCTGACACTTACCGAAGTTTAACTCATCCTTTAATTGATCATGCAAAAAACAATGAAACACAAGCACTTCAGAATGACTAAAAATTTATCAAATTTGAGGCACTTAAACCAGAGGTTAAAATGCCAACTTCTGCTCATTGTAAATGGTTTAACAAATGGGAGTGCTATTCATTTATATTGAGAAAATCTATTTACTCCCTATTTATAGTCGTTCTTGAAGAGGCTAAACACCCCCGTTAGCAAAACTTACTCTCTATTTTTAGAGGTTTTTACATATACCCCCCTAAGGTATGTAGGATTTGTAAATAAGCCCTTATGGTTTCAGTATTTGTATATACCCCATGCCTTTTCATTTTAATACCTTTAGAGTCCCAAAATTAGTAGCCTTACAACCTTCATAAGTTTTTAAAATAAAACAACACTTTTGCCCATCTCTTTGTCCATATATGCATAAGTTCAAAAGCTTGGATTTATTTTTCTTTAAAGCTTGTAACATTAAAAATTACTATTAGGGATTGGAACGGGGCAGGTTGGGATAAATCCAAACCCTAACCCGTCCCGTGACGGGTCAGTCGCATGTGATACCAAACCCACCCCGTTTCTGCAAGGGTTAGGTCAAACTTAAAGCTTAAAAACTTTTAAATATATAAATGCATAGGAAATAGTGTGGTATAAATCAAGCACACAAACTTATTCTAAAAAAATGCTTTAAGTTAATGCCCCAACACCACTTGTACCATATGAATTTTATTTATACTTTTAGTAATAAATATATATTATATATATGAGGCGAGGCAGGTCACATCAACAAAACTCAAATCCACCTCGTTTCAAGAAAATTAATAACAAACCCGCCCCTAATAGGGGAGGGGCGGGGCCCATTTAACTTCGACCCATTGTCATCCCTAATTACTATAGTACATTTAGTGGGAGAGAGTAATCCTATATAAATTCATTTTTATCAATACATGGCCCATTTCATTAAATCTAAATAGATCACAGTAACAATCAACCTTCGCTCTTATAATTGGTTAAAATTGACCCAATCCATGCACAACCCCCTATTAGATTGATGAGAGTTTCAAATACATTATTAGGCTTTATGTGAATGGGAGAATTTGAGAGAGACAATTGGGACGTGAGATAAAAGGGTTTTGATATATTAGTTCCCCTTTAACTCAGATGTTCCAATTTCATAACCAAAATTCAGGTAATGTCACCAGAGTCGTTTGACTCTGGTCAATATTTTTTAAAAAACTTTTACTCCGGATCCCATGATATCATGGCTTTTATGCAGAGGGAAATCTTTTTTCAAATAATAAAACTTGAGAAATGGTGATCAGATGTGTATTTACTTTTCAAAAATGTCAATTTTTGTGTTCTATAAAAATGAATTTGTTTGCTAGTTGCAAAAAATATATGATACAGAAAATTGATAAATCCCATGATATCATAGGATATGGTGTAAAAAAGTTAAAAAAAAATAATGTTGCCTAGAGTCAAATGACTTTGGTGACATTATCTAAATTTGGATCATGAAATTGGGAAAATAAAGTTTAAGGTGAACCAATATGTCAAAACCCCTAATATTTTTATAAATAATGACATACTTATCTTTGTTTAATAAATTTAAGGTCAAAGTTATCATTTTTATAAAAAAAACCAACACAAATCTTTTGGTGGTCACTTATTCTCGTCATGACTAGTGATTTTGGGGACATTAAAGGTATTAAAAATGAAAAAGTAGAAGGGGTATATGCAAATACTGAAACCACATGGGGCCTATTTACAAATTCTATAAACCTTAGTGGGGTATATACAAAAAAACTCCTATTTTATTGTTAGAGATTTGATATAATTGGTTATTTAGGAGATTATGGTTAACTCCTTCTTTTTAGATATAAGGATTAGTTTGAATTGAGACTGATAATGTATTACCAGCTTTTTTAAAAATTGGAATCTTTTTCCATAATAAACTTAGGGTGAGTTTTATCTCAATGAATCCATTCTTAAAAGTTGTAATTTACTAATGGGCTAACAATATGCTTTGTCTAATTGTTACTAATTCTCTAGGTTTTGGTTATTTTATCGTTTAAATGACACTAGTGATAGATTTTAGGTTTACAATTCCATTGTTTTTTCGTGACATGGAGAAGATATATGCGAATAATACATCTTATTGTTACTAGTATATGAATTTTATAAAGTAATTTTATTTATGATTACGCCATGCATGTAGATAACCCTCTCTATTCTCCATTACAATATTTATACTTGTTGTCTTCTTTACATCCATATATATATATATATATATTATATAAGTTATCAAAAACTCTGCATGAAAATTTTCATGTTTACTTTTTATCCATATATTATAGAAGCCCTCTAAAAAGTGGAGAAAAAAAGAGAAGCCAGATATTCTACAAAATGCTGGCAATCTCTAGGAAGTGTGGAAGGAAAGAAATTGTGGACTAAGGCAAGAGGAAGCCATGGCATATTGTGCTTGCAAAGATTAAATCTTGATTAGTTGGCTCTACAAGAAAATGAATTGAATATATATCACCCTTGGATCCAATGGGGCCCTCAATTGATGGCCCACCCTGAAGCAAGGGTAGCCGTCCAAAATGGACCTTTCACTGCAAGGAAGATATAAGTCAAGGTCCAGTTTGTTTCGATCATGTAATTGAATCGAATTCTTAGGAATTCTAAGACGTTATATATCTTTAAGTAATTGAAAATAAAGAATCAAAGGCGAGTATCCAAAAATTACAATCAAATAACCTCTGCTTTAATGGATATTGAAAGGGAAAATGGAAAATGAATATCCAGCCATTACATTAAATTCAAATCTTAGGAAAGTCGATGTTCCATCTACATTGCTGGTTTATATCCTTCACCCCTCACCTCTTCAATAATTCTTCGGTAAAGCAAAATTGATCATATGTATTTTATACAAACAAACGGACCATAAATGTTAATGGAAGTCCTAAAGGAAATTCAGGACCATCCAGAAATGGAGGGATGATTAAAAAAATCAAAATGGAGGGGGGGGGGGGGGGGTTCAATCATTCTCAAGTCCGGCAGTTGTCAACAATTTTAGCAACCAAGGATGGTTTCAACTTTTAAGTTGGTTTCTATTCATCTTTGTGAGCTAGTTATTGTGCATGAGGATTCGGCATATGCAATCTCATGGGCAAATGTTGATAAAGAAGGGCCAATGAGGTTCTTCCATGTCCTCAACAATGTAAAAGGTAAATAGTAACAAGACTTGCTACAACGTGGTAACAGTTTTATTTAATCATCCACATCAATACTGAACTAATTACAATGAAGAATCATAAATGAAACAGTTCTATTTAATCAGGTCAGTCTTGCATATGTCAAAGAAAGTATCTAGAGAAAAAGTAATGGAAAATACTAATTAGCTTAGAATTTCAAGTCTTGGTCTCTTAAGGTCACAAGATACCACTTAAATTGGCTTAAAAAGGTTACTCCACAGAGCATTATTTTTAATTTTGAAATTCATCATTAAAATCCTTATGTTCAATTCTCAATTGAATGCAGCTTTATTTCTAATTGACAACTACTGAATTATAATTTTCTATAAATAATGCATCATCATTATGTTTGATGATTGTCAAGCTTTTAATATGTGGCTTGAAGAATGCAAATTGGAAGTACAAATTTTTTATAGTTAACAAGGAAAATTTATTTAAAAACTTGAGTAAATACACAAAGGTGGTGAAAGTGAAACTGAGAAAATATGGTCTAAAAGCATTTTACTATTGGAACCATCTAAGAGTAGAGAGGAAGACAGGTCAGATTCAAGAGAACATTTCATGTGAATTTGATCTGCACCACCTCATTCACGCATCTATTCACAATCCAAATGGAGCACTCCAAATGCTTGGTAAACTCCCAAACTACCCTCAGAATAGCTTACAATTTGCAGGGCTTGCAAATCTTTCTTGGCACCCAACTTACAGCATTTCTGGAATCTCTTTCCACTATTAGTTGACCTTTGGAAGTTATCCTTTAAAACCTTAAGCTTATCTATGATAATCAATGTTTCACCTCATTAGATTCTCTGCTGCCCACTGGGCAAATGAAAGTGCAATGGATTTCCCCACTATCCTTTACAAGTCATAACACCCCTCCTTAGCCTGCCTCTCCTGATTTACCCCTAGCTGAACCATCCATGTTGAATGAGGAAGTACATGTTTTCACACAGTTTTCTTTTCTCTTTTTCCTTTTCATTTACTTACATTTAGTTTGTTGCTCCTCAAGCACTTCATTTTCCATCAAAGCTTTGGAGTTTGTACTATTGAAGTTGATATAAAAAAGCATTGTAAGAACCAACCTGCCTATCAAGTAATCGGTTTTGGTTGTTAATAACCGAAAACATTAAAAGCTCGACCTGTTAGTGAATGGCATAATAATGTATATTAACATCCCCGTCGAAAGGAAGGCCGTTCAAATTCCAAACCGAACAGACAAACGGAACTGAACAGACCGAACAGATAGATGGACTTAACATGCTTCTTAAGGGTTTCAAACTCGTGACCTCTGGCTCTGATACCATGTTAATAACCGGAACTACCAAAAGCTCGTGCTGTTAGTGAACGGCATAACAATGTATATAAACATCGGTGATATAACAATATACTCAGTTCCAATTAGAATTCTTCTATATTGAACTGCACGCCCATTTTTGCTTGCTCAACATGCCTCATCTATAACATATTACTCCCCAACTTACATACTGCAGCTCCAGTATTTCATAACTGTTATCTCCTGTTTGTATGCATAGTTTTATGTTTTTGATATTTAAGCACAGGCTATCAGGCAATGGCCACTTTAGCACCAACTAGGAAATTCTGACATGAGAGGGATTATTGTTTTGTTTATTTTGGAGTGCTGCGAGCTTAGTATGTGTCTGATTGATTTGTCCTGCCTAGCGGCCTGTTTGATACATGCAATGAAGTGGAGAATAAGAGAAACAGATGCAAACGCCATGCTTCATGAAATAGTACAGCTAGGAAAATGAAATCAGATTTCTGAACCAAATTAAATTAAGTTAAATAGCACTGGAACTTATGGTTTTTTTTATCACACTTTACTGAAGTGAGAAATCCAGTTTACCTGCCAAGAGAATAAAATCAAGCTTTTAGGACATGAATGTAGGCAAAGTTTTTCATGGCATTTTTATTTCCATGGTGATTCCATTTTCCTCAATAAATGGAAACTGGAGTCTTCACCATCCACAGTTTCAGCTTCCATTGTTGGGGTGGAGAAAGTTTTCTGCAGCGCAATGTGTTTTTACCACTTGTGAAAGATTGCAGAATATGGTTCTCTACTTCTTGGGTCCAAATCTGCTTTTCAAAAGATAGTGGAAAATGATTTCACCTCAGAGACTTAGGAACCGTCTCCATTTCTAAAAAAGTATTACTCACGCATACCTTTAATGACTAGTAAAGGTTGAATCTCAAGGATTATTTTCTCTTAACATTTTTACAGTCTTCTAACTCTCCATTATAGACCTATTTTGATAAGGGTGATCTGCTCTTATAGGCCTTTCCATTTCTCATTACAGAAGGTATACAACTATTAAACCCCTCCAAGTAAGGACCAATATTCAATTCAAACTGTAAGGGGAAGTCCCTTAACCAGGAATGGATACATTGTCTCAATACCAAGTTTTTGGCTGCACTGATCATCATTTCCTTCTACTGATTCCCAACAGAGCGGGGATCAGACCCAATTAGAATAGACAAGTTTTTGTGTCTGGTTGCTTCTCTGACGCCAACCTTGCACCAACAATGATCAACTTTGATAGCTTTGTTGGAAGTATAATTCTCAACTGCTGTTAGTTGATGAGTCGCAACTCACAGGAGGTGACTAGATGGTAGTGAATCTCGACTTCCATTCAGATCAATAGATTATTGGTTGTAGCATCTTCAGATCAATAGATTATCTGTTATGTGGCATCCTTTCTTGTAACCTTGCATTTGGAAGGTGTGATTATATAAATTTTGATTTCGACAGGATATAAATAACATTTGGAAGCCAGATCCCCAGACTGGCCTTGCAAACTGGCATATCAAAACAGGCTTGAAGCTGGATGATCCCATGAAGGGACATGTCTCCAGTAGAGTGAGAGCTGCAGCATGCACCTTGTTAGTTGAGGTTCTCAATATTGGAGATATCATACTACAAGATGGTCACAAAATTTTGCAGATGTTGAGACCAGAAAAGAGACAATTTAGTAACCTTGTCTTCAGCTTTTTGATATCTCCAATATTGAAACATGGATCTATATTTATAAAAATAATAACACATGATAAAAACTCTACATGTGACACAATCACT
This sequence comes from Litsea cubeba, assembly GCA_012931725.1. NCBI lineage: Eukaryota > Viridiplantae > Streptophyta > Magnoliopsida > Laurales > Lauraceae > Litsea > Litsea cubeba. Next base: position 12,936,119 of record CM022947.1, read on the forward strand.
AGGATATTAAAAATTAAGTATCGCGTTTGGAATGATTTAAATGTACGGATGTAGACTGTTAGTCTTAAAGTAAACTTGTACAGATAAATTGTGAAAGTGATATGGTAAAATGTGAAGCAATAGATAGATATAAATCATATATATAAAGAAGAGAATCAGAGCAGATCTCCTAAAGGTGATCCCAAATAAATAAGGCTTCATTGAGGATAATGAAAATGTTGAAAATTGTGATATGTGAATCAACCTGATTCTCAACTCAACAACTCAAAACGGATCTCTCCATCTTTCTTGATTTTGCCATGAATTCAGTTGATACTTCACATCCTTTTGCCTACATTCTGCTTCATTTTACAAAAGGAAATTTATTTTATGATATCAGGTGGCTGCAATATTGAAGTGGTTCATTCCATTGATGCATTTAAATTATGAACCAAAAGGGACCATGGGGTGTATCACTCTAGTGGGATAATATGGATCATTGATTATGCAGTTGGAAAGTATTTGTCAAGGCAAAATATAACCAACTGGTCCTTTTCCTTTTCTTGTTTTTTCCCAGCCTCTTAAAGAGATGGTTAATGTCATCTATGAAGTTTGGTGGTGTGGAACTTTCAGCAATTTTGGGTGTCTATTCCCTTCTTCCATCACCCATCTATTTTTTCCAAGAGCAGTGCCTATTATAATTCCACCCCTCCTTGCTGCAAAAGGCCTTACAAAGTCCCTCCTATTTTGAGAGGTAGTTCTATTTTAACTCCTCACACAACCGTTACAATACAACAGTCTATATGAGCTGTTCTATTATCAGCTTGAAGTTAACTCCTAATTTGCTTATTGATTTCAAATGTTACACCCATCCCAACATCCATCCCCCCCCCCAAACAGGGCCAGAACTCCAATAAAAACTGTTGAGAAAGGAGATCTCATGGCCAATCTGTTGATAGATATGGTAGAAAAATCACTCATGGACCAAGCCCAGATCATCATGGTAAACGTGTGTAAGGACCAAAACTCTCTCTGTCCTGCACATGATGCTTAAAAAACTACTTGGCCCTGTTTAAACTAGTTACCCTGCACTCAGTTTAACTATAAAATTGCCAGTAACTCTTTACCTGTAACTGGTTACAGCAATAATTGCACTTCAGGTTACTCAGGTAACCAAATGCATGAATCTGACTTGAGTGAAAACCGAATCACCTACACTTAATTTGTAAAGATCCAAGTGGGCTCGTAATTCTGTTCACCTGTAACTGGATACAGCAAAGAAAAACAACTATCTTTCATGTACAAGTTACTGAGGTTATCCAAGGGCAGGTTGACCGCGTACACTGGCTCGCCTAGAAACCCTGGTCAGCCTGTCTTAGTTGGGCACTATAAGGTAAAAAAGCATGTTGGGTCAACAAAAATGGCTGTCGGAGCCTTGAACCCGAGAGCACTCTCGCTATAGCGAGATTCCAGCTCGCTACAACGAGAATGGCGCTAAGAGCCCAGTTGGATCCGAACTCTAAGGAGAAGTTTGAGACAAACTCCTATTCTGATTGGATTATTATTAGGAGTATCTTGCACGGATTTGAAGCTTTATATTGGGTATTTCTCACAAGTCAAAGAGACACAGATCATATCTCAAGTTCTGAAATAGTGATCTAATTGAGAGAAATATTATCTAGAGATTTATTGAAGAGTTGTGCTGCCAATTACTCTAGATAGCCATGTTCTTCTGCATCCTTTGTAGAAGATCATCTTCTTGCGTAGAAGATTTGAGGAGTCAAGCAATGATTGAGTATGTTGCAATCAACGGTGTGAAGTCATTGAAGCGTGAAGCGACACAAGGTAGCTTCAATCCTTAGGTATGGAATATCTGGGGAGGAAATATGAGTTTCTTGTAATTGCGAGATTTATAGTGTTTGATTGTTGATCCAGTTCGGATCGGTGGTTTTTCACCCGGTTATAATTTTCCACGTTATATTTGGTGTTCTTGTGGTGTATGTTTGTGATTTTATTTTCACTGCGTAAATTATTATTTTTTGCACACTATTAGGCTGATTTATTGAGTGAACCAATCTAGAGATCTCGTACTCTAAACCTTCAGGCACGTGTCCTAAATTATGCCCAAACCAAGTTACTTGTACTTAATTTATGAAAACCCAAGCAGCCATTTGGATCATCCGAGCTACTTGTTAGCAGCAGTTTTGTGTTCTTTGCCTTGGCTAATAATTTTAGATAAACAGAGTCACATGTGAACAGAGACAGGACCTCAGCTTTAGATGATATCCATGTAAGGATCCACCGTGTAGTGTTACATGTAGAGTGTGAATCAAAACATGGTTCAAAACTGCCTCTGAATCGCTTTCCAGAGAGAATAAAAAAGTGCTAAGGTAGCGTTTGGTCCGCTGTAATGAAGATCAGAATGGAATGGTTATTCCAACGGAATGGTCATTACAGCGTTTGGTTGGCAAAAAAGTGACGTAATGACCATTACCTCCGGAATCCTATTCCCTATGTAGAGGAATGGCCATTCCATCCGGGATGGGAAGGAATGACCATTCCATTCATTTCTACTTTTTTTTAGACCAAAATACCATTTTTCACATCTATACATTATTATTATAATAATAAGATTATAAAATAGAAGAACTTGTGTGGGCCCCACCTATATAATAATATTATATATACATTATTATTATAATTATTATTATTATAAGATGATAAAAGAGAAGAACTTATGTGGGCCCCACCTATATAATAATATAATATATACATTATTATTATTATTATTATAAGATTATAAAATAGAAGAATTTGTGTGGGCCCCACCTATATAATAATAATATAATCTATACATTATTATTATAAGATTATAAAATAGAAGAACGTGTGTGGGCCTCACCATATAATAATAATATAATATATAGATTATTATTATATTATAAAATAGAAGAACTTGTGTGGGCCCCACCTATATAATAATAATATAATCTATATTATTATTATTATAAGATTATAAAATAGAAGAGCTTATGTGGCCCCACTATATAATAATAATATAATCTGATGAGTCAAGCCCAAATGACCCAACTCATGAGGATGAAGCTCAGGTCCAAGCCCACGAAGAGACCAAGTCAGGGCAGCCACGTTGCTTCGAAAGCAATCCCGCTCCTACCAGGTCCTGCGGAGAAATATCCCACCTGCCTCGTCCAGCGTGAGGGCAGTTCCTCACCTGCCTCCTCCAGCGCGAGGGTAGTTCGATGGCTCCAAGGACGAACGTTGCTGAAGAGTCGTCCCCATCTATTAGGGGAGGACTATAAATCAAGGAGCTCCACCAGCACTTGAAGGAGGGGGGATCTCTCTCTATTCACTTCGACTCTTGTATTCCTCTAGTTTGTAATATTCATTGAGGAAGTAAAACACCACAGGCAATCTCTGCCTTTCTGCAGTGGACGTAGGTCATCTTGACCGAACCACTATAATCCCTTCTCTCTCTTCTTTAATTATTGCATTTATTGTATTTATTACTTGACCGGTGGTGTCCGAAGCCTTATTTTGGCATCATCAGTTTGGCGCCGTCTGTGGGAAACGAACAAAAGTCCTTTTTTCAAAATTATGGTGATCACCACTAGATCGACAAGACGAGCAGAGGGCGAGGGTAGCCCTCCTCCAATCAATCCTACCCCGAATGCTCCCGCTCCCACTCCTCAGCAGATGTTGGAGACCATGCAACAGCTGGTAGCCCAAAACCAGCAAATCTTACAACTCGTGCTGGCAAGGCAAGGAGGAGCACAATTTGGAGAAGTACCACGAGGAGCATCGCGCCAAAGAGTTCGAAGAGCTCCACGCCGTGGAGCTCCCCATCCGGGCGCCCAGGGAGCTCCCCAGATGGGCGGCGCCCAGGGAGCTCCCCATCTGGGCGCCCATCCTCTGGGCGGTGCCCAGGGAGTTCCCCAGGGCGCCCAGGGAGTTCCCCAAGGAGTTCCCCAGGGCGCCCCTCATGGAGTGCCCGGTAGAGCCCAGCTTGGAGGACTTCCACCTCCTCCCTCTTCTTCTAATGGAGAGGATCCTCATTTCCAAGAAGGGGAGAGTGAAAACCAAAGCATGGAGGAGGGGAGTTATTTTCGTGACCCATCTAGGGAAGCTCCCAATCCCTGAGACGAAAAGATCAAGGAGATGCAGAACCAGCTGGGAGAAGTCTACAACGCCATGAAGGCGAAGGCACCGGAGACAGTGGATCACCTAGTCGGACGAACGGACACACCGTTCAAGCCCGATGTGGTGAACTACCCGCTTCCCCGAAAGTTCAAGATGCCGTCCATGGAGACCTTTGATGGAAGAAAGGATCCATTGGACCACCTGGAGACGTACAAAACCAAAATGCAGCTGCATAATATCCCTGACGAGATTATGTGTAGGGCATTTCCAACCACACTGAAGGGTTCCGCCCGGCAGTGGTTTGCCAATCTCGCCCCTACCTCCATCGCCACCTTTGCGGAGTTAAGCAAGTCCTTTGTGTCACATTTCATCGGAGGACGCCGCCACCAGAAGCCTGCTACACACCTCAGCATAAAGCAGGATACAAATGAAAGCCTCAGGAGTTACCTCACTCGTTTTAACGAGGAGGTACTTCAAATTGAAGAGCCTGACGACAAGGTGTCCATGACAGCCTTCCTCAGAGGTCTCCGTTCATCGAGATTCCATTTCTCAGTGATGAAACGCCCGCCAAAAAGCATGCCAGAGCTACTAACAAAGGTCCAGAAGTATATAAATGCTGAAGATACCACAAGGGCCAGGCGAGGGGAGTCCTCCAGAGCAGTCGACAACGGGAAGGGGCGAGACAGAGAGGAAAGGAAGGATAGAAGCAATAAGCGAAGCAGGACAGAGAGGCTACCTGTCAGAGACCAACGCGGTCCTGCTCCGCAGAGAGACAGACGAGCATTCACTCCTCGCGATGCAGTGGTTGAACACATTGCCAGGGAACGCGGAACTGTTGAAAATGAATTACCAGTAATACCATAAGAGAGACAAAGTAGTGAGGGTTTGGGGGCTTGATTTTTTCAACTTTGTTAATGTTGTGTAGCACTAAACAATGGATTAATAAATCATTTTTTATCAGTGCTACAAGTTAAAAAAAAAAGAGTCCCCTGCCCTCTAGTCACTCTCAAAGTTGTCCTCGGCATCACCATAGATATCATCAGAGCTGCCACTACAATCATCAAGCGCCTCAGTCGGCACGAAGCCTAAGAGCACAATATCTGGGAAAGCAGTTCTCTCATGTACCGCCCCAGTCACTGTCTCCACAACGGCCTCTCTGAGTATCACCCTCTCACGGGTCTGTACAAGCTCAGCCTCATTGGGCGAAGCCCTCTCGCGGGTCTTCAGAAGCTCACCTCACTGAGCGAAGCCCTCTCGCGGGTCTTCGGAAGCTCAGCCTCATTGAGCGAAGCCCTCTCGCGGGTCTTCAGAAGCTCACCTAACTGAGCGAAGCCCTCTCGCGGGTCTTCAGAAGCTCAGTGAGCCCTCTCACGGGTCTCCAGAAGCTCAGCCCCACTGAGCGAAGCCCTCTCAAGGTCCTTCACAAGCTCAGCCTCTGCCTTGGCCGCCCTCTCATAGGCTACTAAGAGTTCGGTCTCAAGCCTGGTCGCCCTCTCGCGGACCGCGGAAAGATCAGCCTCGGAAGCCCTTCCAGCTGGCGCAGCCCTCTCCTAGCTGGCGTAGCCCTCTCCTCAGCCTGCGAAGCTCTCTCTTTTCTTCTTCTGGGATGACCCATCAGAAGTTACCGAGGGGCAGAGTCTTGGAATTTACATATGTTAAAGGATATATCATGCGCTATGCAGAGGGGGTCCGGGGGTGTCCCCCGGCGGGGGATCGGGGGCAACGCCCCCGAAAAAAAAAAAGAAAAAGGAATACATAATGGCCACCATGGGACCAGGGGACTCCTTCCTCAGTCCTGGGCGCCCATCATCCTCGGGCGCCCAGGCCCGAAGCTCGCCCTGGACAAACCCCCTGGGCGCCCAGGACTTTCTCCCCGGGCGCCCAGGCCAAATACCCCCGAGCGCCCAGGACTTTCTCCCCGGGCGCCCAGGCCAAATAACCCCCTGGGCGCCCATGACATTCTTCCCGGGCGCCCATGCCAAATACCCCCGGGCGCCCAGGACTTTCTCCCCGGGCGCCCAGGCCAAATAACCCCCTGGGCGCCCAGGACTTTCTCCTCGGGCGCCCAGGCCAAATAACCCCCGGGCGCCCAGGACATTCTCCCCGGGCGCCCAGGATAACTCCCCCGGGCGCAGACCTTCTCCCTGGGCGCCTAGACCCGGGCGACCAATTCCCCCGGGCGCCCAGCCTTCTCTCCCCGGGCGCCCAGGCCCATCACTCCCCAGGCGCCCAGGCTCCCCCGGGCGCCAATCTCTCCTTGGGCGCCCACGATAACTCCCCCGGGCGCCCAGACCTTCTCCCCAGGCGACCAGACCCTGGGCGACCAAGTCCCTCGGGCGCCCAGGCCATCTCTCCCTGGGCGCCCAGGCTTCTCCGGTTCCGAAGCTCGCCCAGGCTTCTCCGGTTCTGATGCTCGCCCAGACCTGGATTAAAACCGGAAAAGAGGAAAAAGATTTTGGAGGGAGAAGAGACCTGAATCTACCAATGCCCCCCTTTCAAAAAATTATTTGGGCACGGGGCATTGAGGGGCAAATGATGAGTCAAGCCCAAATGACCCAACCCATGAGGATGAAGCTCAGGTCCAAGCCCACGAAGAGACCAAGTCAGGGCAGCCACGTTGCTTCGAAGCAATCCCGCTCCTACCAGGTCCTGCGGAGAAATATCCCACCTGCCTCCTCCAGCGTGAGGGCAGTTCCTCACCTGCCTCCTCCAGCGCGAGGGTAGTTCGATGGCTCCAAGGACGAACGTTGCTGAAGAGTCGTCCCCATCTATTAGGGGAGGACTATAAATCAAGGAGCTCCACCAGCACTTGAAGGAGGGGGGATCTCTCTCTATTCACTTCGACTCTTGTATTCCTTTAGTTTGTAATATTCATTGAGGAAGTAAAACACCACAGGCAATCTCTGCCTTTCTGCAGTGGACGTAGGTCATCTTGACCGAACCACTATAATCCCTTCTCTCTCTTCTTTAATTATTGCATTTATTGTATTTATTACTTGACCGGTGGTGTCCGAAGCCTTATTTTGGCATCATCATAATCTATACATTATTATTATTATTATATGATTATAAAATAGAAGAGCTTGTGTGGGCCCAATGGCCCTCACCTATATAATAATAATATAATCTATATTATTATTATTGTTATATTATAAAATAGAAGAGCTTGTGTGGGCCCTACCTATTTAATAATAATATAATCTATACATTGACTGAGCCAAAGATAAAAATCTAACAAGGGTATTTTGGTCAGTATTATGTAAATTTTATTCCACTCCAGAACTTATTTCAGCGTACCAAACGCAGGAACAGGAATCAACTGGGATGATTCCTTAGCGTATCAAACGCTGGAATGAAAATGCTTATTCCTGCCTCATTCCAGTCTCCATTCCAGCGAACCAAATGCTACCTATAAGTTTCTTTATAAGTGATGACAAACCATTGCAAGGCAAGTCCACATCATATCCCACCATGGCTCCTTATGCAAGTGATGGGTCCGATCTTACATTAGAAGAGCATGAGTCATTAGTGCCCCCTTTTACCACATTTTTTTATTCCTTCTTTTTTGTCTGAACACACACAATATTTGCCTGGATAAAAGCTTGGACTCTAGTCATTTGGGTGGTCTCCAGAAGATCTAGAGCTCAACACCCCACGCGTGTCACAGGAGAAACAGTCACGTCATTGTTAAGGTCACATGGATCATGTCCCGACGATTTTGGTTCATACATTCAATCGAATTTATCAGATGAACAAAACAGTATCAAGGAGTCACAACTTCCAATAGAAAGGTGTACCAAGAAAGCGTTTATCAATTTGTAAATGGGAGCTGCAAAATCTGTTTTTCCATCATAACCAAACACAGACTGGTTGGAAGGGGATCAATGGAGCCTTAACAGATAACACATCTATGTGGATGCTGTTCTATGGACTATGGAGACCTTGTGGGGGGTTCTTTTAATCATATCTTGCTAATCATAAAAGGATAAAGAATACAAAAGGTCATTAGAGCAACAAAGAAAAGATTGAAACAAATGAAGCCACCTTTCTCCATTTACAAATAGTAACTAAACCACATATATTTACAGGATTTTTTTTTTTTTTTTTTGAAACATACGGGTTAATAACAAAGATCAGCAGCTAATTAGATTATAGAGTTCAGAAGGGGACTAACTCAACCAGGGAACCCATGAAGTTGAACCAATTCAATTGTGTAGCAGCCCTTATACAAAGAAAGCACAAGTATATGGCCAACAACCCTCCACCTAAAACCCTGTTAAGTCTCATATCTTTCCTTGGCAAGATCAAAAGGGCCCAGAGTAAGCCACCAACCAAAAACCCCAATATCTGATAAAGAGAAGTGTCTACAGGAACCACATAAGAAGATGGGTAAACATGCCATGATGATATAACAAGAGACAGGCCCAAGCCAACAAGCGTGTTGAAGATTGGCCCAGCATAGCAGCCGGAAATCGCAATCTGGGCTCCATCTGATCCACCATTAATAGCCATTGCAACATTGGCAATCAAGTCCCCAACTGAATTCCCCCAAGCAAGGACAGTAAGCCCAAGAATTGAAGGGCTTATTCCAATGATGTTCCCAAGTGCAAGAAGCAATGCCACCAATTCCTCAGCTGTAATGTAAGTCCAAATCACACTCATCAGAAACCCCCCTGCAAGCCAAGGGAATAGAAATCTTTTTGGTGGGGTAAACTGATCAGTAGTCACAAAGGCAACAATCCCAAGAACAATACCAACCAACCCACCACAGAGATAGATTATCAGGCTCACTTTGAAACCCAGGTCCCCCTTTTGAGAACACCAGAGAGCTGTCAAGAGAGTTGGTGCCAATGTAACTGAAATGACTGCAAATGGCTTAGACCATCTTTCTTCACAAACAACAGGAATAGTCAATCTTCTTGGAAGATACAGAGGCAACTCTAGAATGTATAGAATCCAACCAAGGTAGTATGAAACTGATGAATTGAAGCAATACCAGCTTATTTTAGATCTTTCATCATCATTTTCAAGAGCTTCATTTGCCTTAAAAGCAAACTCCTCATGTATACTAACCAAAAGTGGTTCACCCAACTCGCTATATTGGGCGAATTGCGCCAATTCATCTGATGGGGAACCATTGCTGATAGGCAAGAGATGATCTATGCCAAATTGACTCACCAATCTATCTTTCCTCCTGCAGAAATGCGTTGTAGAGACGATTGACACATATACAACGTACAGAGAAGCAAAACCAATTGCACCCCATATGTTGATCCTTCCCACAATTAGTATCACAATTAGGCAAGAAATAGTTAAAAGAAAGAAGCAAACATCTCTTACGAAGCTGGCCTTATCCACGGGAATCCGGCGACTGCTAACTGAAATGCTTATGATCCCAACAACACCACTGGAGACGAAGAACGCCCCACCTAGGATGCTGTTAAAGCCAATGTCACTGGCCCCAGGTCCAAGGACGGAGACAATGCTAGAGAAGACGTCTGGCGCGCCATTGCCCAGTGCAAGGAGGGTGACTCCAGCAATTGTGGGAGAAAGCTTCAGAATTCTCGACAAGTTCTCTAAAGAAGAGCAGAAGTAGTAGGCAGCTGTGTTGCCCAAAAGATAGAAAAGCAAGATAAGCCATAGGACTAGTATGGAGTAGCCAAGAACTGGGTGCTGGCCACAGGTGCAATAGAAGATTTGGAGATAGTCTATGTACCCTTTGGGTCTACATGAAGAGTTGGACCTCACAAAAGCACACTTGGCTTTGTTGTCTTTGCACCTGTGAAGGCCTATGCAGCCATCTGTGGAGTCATGGGAAAGTTGAGATGGAGTGATTTTAGATATGGGTCTTGGAGATTGTTGGAGGAGATGAGGGGTGGTTGGATGGATATGGGTTGTGAGGAAGAAGGTTAGGAGGAACAGGAAGGATGTGTTGAGGAAGAGATTAAATTTCTTGCCCTGTGAGATGTGGACCAATCTTGCCATTCAAAAGCTTGCAAAAGCAAGAAGGGGTTTTGAAGGGATATCAGAGAGGTGAAGATTGAATTGTGTACACCATGGCTTTCAGATTGATTTATGATGAGGAATAAAAGAACTCTTTGGAGTTATGATGTTAGAGAGAAGGGGACTTGGAAGGGTGTCATAGAGATGAAGGCTGAGCTGTCATGGTTTTCAAAGTAGTGATGATGAAGGAAAGTGGAGACAGTGGGTGGTTCATATCAATTATCTAACATGACTTGAGAGAGAGAAAAAGACTTTTGGAGAAAAGAGGTGGGGTTTGTTAAAAATGGGGGGTGGGTTTGCTCAAAATGGAAGGAGAGCTTTGGGATTTGGGATCCCTAATTCCACACAGAAGTGAAATTCAAGTGCTCAAGACTACTATATGAGGTAATGAAGATTGAAAAAGGCCAAATACCTACCAAACTTTTTAGGTGTGGTGTTTGTTAATGGGGATGAAGACTTGAGAGGGAAAGATAAATTTCTCCTCATAAAGTTCGATGGCACTTAAAATGCCACCTGTTCCTACGGTTGTAGATGAGAGTCCGGGTCCTCTCCCCCATCTCACACTCTCACTTAAACTTCGCAAGTAAAACTCCACCCTGGGACTCAGGATTGAAAATCTGGCTGCTCGGCCATCCTAATTTGACACATATGTCCAAAGATTGATTTCTCATCCTCAAATTAAAGCATCACTATAGAGACAGGAGCCAATGGTTTTTTTTTTGTGATGGTCGCAAGGCCCCATCAGCCATCTAAGATCGGGCATGAGTTGGTCCTCACACTCAAATGCGGTTCTCATACATTCATTCAGTTTCATAGTAATTAGCGGATGTGTGGTGTGGAGTCACAAGTGAGGTGGGGGAATTAATGTTGTTGTGTCAAATACTACAGGAATATTCTCATCAGCCAAAAAAAAAAAACTATAGTCGGTTAAAGTGGGAGACACCCACGTCATAAGAAAAAAGGTGTAACTTTTTTTATATTTATAACGGAGGGTGTCTCAGCCCTTTGGAACAGAATAATCCCCCGGGTCCAAGGGGAGTCGGGTAAATCCCATGTGGCTCTAGTGTGGTAGTGCAGTTTTGAACCCACAACCTTCGGTTGTAAATTGTGGTCCTAGGCCAACTCAGCTGCCCCTTGAGGTTAAGAAAAAATATGTATTCACTTTGGGTAATTAAAATTTTCAATAGAATGAATTGATGGATCCCATTGCAGAGTGCTCTCCTCTCATAGCAGAAATGTAAGTGAGATACACAATCAGAAGCACACACTGTGATCCATGGTCCTGAACTCTTGACTAATCTGATGGAGTTAAGAATTGTAGATACCCACCTAGCAAGATTATAACTTTCCTTAAAAAAGAAGAAGAATAAGAAGAAATCAAGAAAGAGTAAAAAAGCTCTCAAACTTCAATAGAGGACAATTTTAAAATCCAAATCCTCGGAGGTTTTAATTTAGATAAATTCTATGTAAAATAAGTGAAACTCCACAGTGAGGCTCATCTATTGTAAATCAAACCATTAAAAAATAATGCCCTCCAATCATATGAAGTATTCTCAAATTTTATGTCAATCCGAGTTTGTTCTACCATTAATTTGAGTGCTTGATGAAAAACATGATCTTATGCACATTCAATATCATGTTTTCTACCAAACAATAGTCTAATGGCGGAACAATCTCGGATTGATGTAAAATCTGAAAATACCCAATATATGTGGAGTGTGTTTGTTTTAAATGATTTGGATTTCAATAGATGAGCCCCCATGTAAGTCTCTCCAAATGGGCATTGCGTATCACGCCTGACTTGTCCATGATTGCACCTGATTAAATAATGTGAAATGGATGTAAAATCAAGGCCAGACCAGCTTATAAATGTCAGGTAAGTGGGTGATTAAATAATGTGAAATGGATGTAAAATCAAGGCCAGACCAGCTTATAAATGTCAGGTAAGTGGGTGCCCATTCCCATTCCCATTCCCATTCCCATCTATTAACCCTCCTTTTCCAACCATTTTCCTGCTACTAATTAAATTCGTATGGTTCTTTAGACAATGTGTTTCTATCAAAATGGATTAAATTCTAAGAATTTGATAAAGTCACTTTTAAGATTTCACCCATGACCATTTATAATCCACTTCATCAATACATTTTTCTCCATAAACTTTTAAGAATTTAATATTAAATGACAAACAACCTCTCAATAAATAAATAAAAATCATATCCTAAAAAATGATATATATATTTATATATTCGCTTTATAAGACGCTTGGACACCTGCAGCCATACACAGAGGGGCAGAACCACATATGGGCTGGGGGTGGCCATGGTCCCCCCAAAATTTGAAACCCCCCCGGGGTTATTGAAAACCTTCACTTATTTACATTATCCTTCCAAAAAAATTAAAAATGTTATAGAATTTCTAAGTATTTTTCAACAGTGGCCCCGCAAAAAAAAAAAAAAATTTCTTACATAGTGGCCCTCCCAAGGCAAGTTTTCTAGTTCCACCCCTACACACACTACACAATGGTCTTGACCAGCAGACGTACAGGTGAGGACGGGATTCCTATTAATTAGATAAGAGTCAGCCAAACGGGTTCTCAATAAACTGAAGCTTGTTAAAGTTTCTTAAAGGTAAGATTATGTTATTAAAGTTGAAACCGAATATAAGTGAGGGATGCCCCTCCACAGCGTACCGATGGGTGTAAAAGACAAAATACTTTTATGATATTTGGATTTTTCTCAAGTAAAGAAAAGACGATATTCTCTTTTTAATGAGTTTGTCCTGTAGCTTTAAGAATCTTTTAATCTCATGACGTCTTTTTGATGAAATGTGGTGTTCAATTTTTTTTTTCTTTTTTGGGTTTCATGGAAAAAAAAAAAAACTCCTTATAAGATTGAATGTGATGATGGTCAACCTAAACTTTGAATATTAATGGTAGTCGGTAGAGGACCTCTTCCCCGCTTTTTTTTTTTTTTATTTAAATTTTCCTACTACACTGATGTCATTGAAAAATGCGGACATCAGTGATATTTTTTTCCACTTTCTTTCTTTCTCATCCTCTCCTTCTCTAGATTTGGACCCAAACTTGATTGAGCTCTATATAAACACTATAATCCATTGATATATTTAAAATACCTATATGACCTGGATCTTCCATTAAAAAAGATGAGTGTCTACCAATAATACTATATTTCTTTCCAAGCATACTATTGTATAACATAATATTAAAATAATATTTATTAATATATATAATTTTATATAATATATGATAAGGAGATGCTCCTGTGAGAGCATATCTCACCCTATCTCTCATTGGGTAAAGATATTTAGACATGTACTAAATGGGACCATGACTTGGTCTGCTTATATTTCTCATTTCTCAATTATTTCTCATTTAGAAAGGTCAATTATCCCATTTTTTCTTGCTAAAGGATCAATTATCATTAGTGGGGATCTTGTGTTGGGTAAATGACCTTCCTTTTAGTTTTTGCAAATAATCATCTGTCTTTTCTTGAATCCTGAAAAACCACCATGACTTGCATCAAAGGCTAACTTTTGACTGCCTGGTCAAATTCAATGTCCTTTATTCTAAAATTAAAATCTTATAAGATCTAATATAATCAAGTTAAACTGAAGCTTAGATTATCTCAAACTAAATGGTCGTCTTGCATCACCTCCCCAAACTTAATCCAAATGAAGATGAGATAAACAAATCTTTTCCTTCTATATTAAAAATACAAAGAGTTCCTCTTAATTGAAGATGTTATACCATCAACTGATAGTTATGGTTGCCTGAGATTTCAAGATTAACATAGGTGGTTATTTAGAAAAATAAAAGAGAAAAAGTAATTATTCGCAGCTATCACAAAGAACAAATGCTTATACTTTGCTTTTCCAAACAAAGGTACCATTAACACTCGTCCAATAAAAAAAGGGAGTAGAGACAGACACACATGTACACTTTTGAGGATATTTCTTTTTTTGCTTTTTACTAAGTTAAGACCATCCATGATGACTTAAACATGAAAGCTTAAGGATGGATGGATGGACATCAGTGCATCCATAGGATGAGTTAGCTAAGGATGTATGTATCTTTGTAATTTCCAATAAAGAGCTAGGTAGTGTACCAACCAGGGGGAATCTACCTAAAAAACTTCAGTCACATTTGAGACATGCAAAGGGAACACATGTGACACAAGGTCTCCTGTGGAGGGAGATGGGTCAGCCTAAGTCGGTTAGAAGCAAATTTGCTTCTGGTTTTTCTTTCTGAGATGGCAATTGATGCGTGTTTGAATTTGATTTTGAGTACATATATAACTAGGGTGTCACCTTGTCAGGTTTCCTCTTATTGGCATGTTTGTTTTATTATTGTTATAAAACTAGACTCAGTTGACACGGTCTGACTCGCCATTAATTGATTCTATGCAGGGTGATGTTAGCTTGGTCTACAAAAAGGGTGGTTTGGCCGGCTTAAGCATAAGGCAATAAAATCCCTTGCTTTAGGCCCCAATGTTCTCAACTTAAAAAAAAAATAATAAAGTTAGCTTGTTTCTCCCAAAAAAGAAGGCCTCATAACAAATCCCACAAAATAAGGCCCCATTTTAAAGTGTTGACATTCCAAAAAGCCTCCTAACAAATTCCAAAAAATAAGGCCTCATTTTAAACGTTGACATTTCAAAAGGCCTCATAACAAATCTCAAAAAATAAGGCCCCATTTTAAATGGTTCAGATTCCAAAAGAATTAAACTTTTCACATTTCAAAACAGGAGAAAAGTTATAGAGAGTTCCACATCTCAAAAAAATCCAACGAATGACTCATTCATGGCTTCACGGGGTTTATACCTTTTCACATTCCAAAAGCTTGTAGCCATTAAAAACATAAAAAAGAAAAACTTGCAATTACAACAAGTAATGAATTCATTTTGAGTTCTAAAATTCTTCCTCTTTATAGATTTTTTCTGCATCTGCTTGCAATCTAAAGAGAACAATCTCCTCTGTGTTCTTATTAAATCCCTTCAATTTAAGAGGTTTTTTTTTTCCAGACTTTATTCTCCTTCTATCACTGCAACTTGGACTCCAAAAGGAACTTGTTTTGTTCTGATTGAAGCCAAAAGGTATGTATTTTATATATTATTTTTTCCCTCTTCTTTTTGTTCTTATGTGATACTTATTTTTATAATATAGTTTTGATAATATATGTTAATCATGACGCACTAACACAAATATAATCTGTCTTTTTCTTTTAGGTTCTATAATATTTGTGGCCAACACCGATTAGTAATTTTACATCACAAAAAGCGAGAAAAATAGATTTTAAATAAAATATTTATAATAATATTACAAAATAGAAAAGGCCTCATTTAAGATTTTTGCTTTAGGCCTCAAGTTGTCTTAAACCAGCCCTGGTTTGAACTCGCTAAGTGACTCAGCTGGGTGTTCAGAAAATTTCATAACCTGCTTCAACTTGCATACAACTCTTGATTCTTAGGTCCAAGATCGACCCATAAGCTAATGAAGCAGAGTAGGGATTAGATCGATTACTTGTCAATCATACTCCACATTGACAGGTGCATGCTTGCAAAAGTGCATTTGGTCAATCTAACCCGCTTGGGCCTACCTTCAATCAATCTATCCTTTCTTATGAACCATCTGCGTGTTTCTTATGTACTGTCAGCCTTATTGGCTTACCTATGATCAAGTTAATCCCCCAGACACTACTTGAATTACCACAAGCTCAAATTACTCATTGTTGGGCTGAAATCCAGAAATTGATGACTTCTAAACTTATTAAATAGAGGGTCATTAAATAACTAAGATAAACCATGGGCCAATACTTTATATAGCCGTGAGAGGCAAAAATATAAGCTCTCTATGCAACCCACTTACATGCAAGTCAATCGTGAGAGATAGTATGATGAAGAGGTTTCATTGTGGATATGATTGTGGGCAAAACTCCATCTTAATTAGATCGTCATATCCTTTACTTCAGGAAACTTAAAAGTTATATTTTCTATCAAATCAAATCCAGCAGTAAATATAATTAAAATTAGTGAAGAATAAGAGTGAGTGCCAATTCATGGACAAATATCTAAAATTTATTAGACAAAATGCGTAAACAAAGGTTCGTTTAAGTTAGCAACAAAAAGAAAAAAGTTTCTTTAAGTTGCACCGAGTAAATGTTTACCTCAATTCCTCAATTCATGATAATTTATGATTAAGTGATTTATATATATTATCATAGGGAATGAAGAAAAATCTGATGAAGTGTGTATTCAAGAGAAAGCCTACAATTTAATACATAAGATTCATTAAAAATGAGGCCCCCATTGGTGTAAATAATTCTTCTTCACGTGAACTTCATCATCCATGCAATTTATGTCTTATTAGATAACGAAGTCTTTAACCCCAAGGGGTAGCTCAGTTGGCCTAGGACCACGGTTTGTACATAGAGAATATTGTAGGTTCGAAACTGCAGTACCACACTGGAGCTACACGGAAATTTACCCGACTTCTCTTTAGGTTCGGAGGAATTAGTCCAGTTCAAAAGATTGGAAATTCCGATATGAAAAAATAAATAAATAAAAAAATAAAAAAATAAAAAAATACCGAAGTCGCGCAAAGTGGGTCAATAAATTAAGGTCCAAGATGGACTTCAGGAAGAATCAAATCCCAACATAAATTATTGTTTGCATGAAATTATGACATGATGTATGAGATTTGTCCCCACCCCCACACTAAAATTGCACTCAAGTGTTACCCTATTGGCCTCCATGGCTCTCCATCACATTTGCGCACGGTATGTGACTAACGATTCTTTAGCCTTTTCCGCTGGGACCGGGTCACACCCATCAGGCCACCACGAAGGCATCTTAGCCAGCTTTCACGTGTAGCAAAGTGACACTGATGAAAGGAATTTCCTATCAATGGAATGGCCCTTCTACAAACACAAAAGTACAACGTGTCGCAGAAAACACAAGAGCCCAATGGCAACGGTACACGCGTTCATCAATTTGGGCACTCATGAAACACGTGTTGATCAATGCACTTCATTAACTGACATAAATTGTTATTTAATAAACTAGGGCGGCGTCCGTCCAACGCGAGTATTTAATTTATTAAAAAAAAAAATTCCCCACAACTAAATATTAATTAAAAAAATAAATTTCATTTAAACCAATTATATATAAAAATAAAAAGTAGTCAGTAGCTTTTGGAGAACCCCATATATCTAGTCAGCAATTTTTGGAGCATATACCTTTATGACTTTCTATTCATGTGGCTGTGGATATTGGATGGAGAAAGAGAGAGGTTAGTTGAGTTTAATTATAAGTATAAATAGGAAGCAATAGATCCATAAAAAACTAATATCACTTATGCCTAAAACCTTTACTTTTTTAGATTTTTTTTTTACTTTGTCATACCACGAAAGGATTCCACATGATTGGTCATTATGGATTAGAAAGATGGAAATAAATCAATAGGATTGGTGATTATGAATTACAATGTTGTATTGATAATTATTGTTAGAGAGATTTTAGTATTAAGATTTAGCGAAATTGTAGGGTCAAAATCATGCTTCTCTTGATTTATCTATAAATTGGCACATTATGTGATTTAGAGTAAGTTTTTTTTTTTATTGCATGATGCACCTATAGTACCCACTTGGATGTATGCAAATCATTGCATCAATGTAATCACATGAACATATCATCTCCAATCAAGACTTGACTTGCTATAGAATGCAGTAATTAAATAGAAAGGAAAAGAATCATTTTCAAAATAATAAGGGGAACTTTCAAAAAAATATAAAATATTAAAATCTATAGTTCATTTTCAAGAAACTACAATCAATAGCAAACTAACAAAATCTCAGAACAAAAAAAATAAAAAATAACAAATTATATATAAAAAAAAAACTCTGCTTGGCCTACCATATCCTACATTGCCCTCTCTTCATAACCATCATGCAACCATGGTTGTTTCTTTCCAATATTGGAGATTGGTGGAGACCATGTGCAATGGCCTAAAGGGAATCAAGAAAAACAGTCCAAGGATAATTAATAATTAAATTCAAGAGGATAATATCCAGATAGGACTCATTTGAAAAAAAGTGAAGATCTCTCTAATAAAGAACAAAGAAAAATAATAATTGTCACATTGATTGATGTACATTCAAATAGATCCATTCCTCAATCACTTTTTTAGTAACCAAACATCCAAGCCAGCCCCACATGAAGTGGGCATCCTGTTATTTAAAAAAAAAAAAAAAAAGAAATAAGTCACAGGAGTGGGCATTTTGTTTGAAAAGAAAACTGCAATTTCTACTTGGTCTCATTGAAAAAAAAAAACATGAATTCTTTTGATTCATGACCCAAGCATATGAAGGCTACATTCTATTTTGCAATGGAAATTGGTAAAATACAATCCTAATTCCCTAGGCGAGAGGTCTTGGATTGTGGTGGAACTCAATTCACCTCCTATTTTACATGAGTTTTTTTTTTTTTTATTGATCATCAGTAGGAAGCAGTGGGGTAAAGGGCATTTTGAGATTGCAAACGGGAAAACCCATATCTCCCTTTGCATTGGCTCACAGTCACACACCCAATATCAATTTCATGCTTATTATATATAATACACTATTATTATTTAATATATGTTATTATAGGGCCCGGGCTCAGCATGGACATTATGATCAAAACAAGTCCTGATCGGATCACGGGTCGCCTAATTAGTTTTAATTAGTTTGTGATAACGTTTGCATAAAAGAGTCGGTTGGTGTAGTGGTGGAGATGTTGTTGAAAATGCCAAAGGTTGTGGGTTTGAATTTTCTAAGCCATCTTTTTTTAGGACAAGCTAATAGACCAAGTTATACGGGTTAGGTTGAGCCTAACCTGGCCTCACCCACATTTAATGCAGGTTATGCGGGATCAAAAAGGGTGTGGTTGCAATCTTACAACCCGTTTTAAATACTGGTCGGTCATAGGCTAGGGTATAGAAGGTGGGGCCCACCTCTAACCCGAGCCGAATTGGCCCAACCCGCCCTATATTCATCAAAGGGATTGGGTTCATTTTAAAATTGGAAAAATGATGTGAATGTAGAAATTAACTACACTTAGTTTACAAATGCAATTGTGATCCAATATCTATGTCATGCCTATTATATATATATACTATTATTTAATATATGTTATTATAGGGCCCGAGCTCAGCATGGATGTTATGATCAAAACAGTCAAAAGGTTGTGGGTTCGAATTTTCTAAGCCATCTTTTTTTACGGCAAGGGGTAATAGACAGAGTTAAACGGGTTAGGTTGAGCCTAACCTGACCTAACCCACATTTAATGCAGGTCATGCGGGATCAAAATGGGTGTGGTTGCAGTCTTGCAACTCGTTTTAAAAACTGGTCAGTCATAGGCCAGGGTACAGAAGGTGGGCCCCAATGGCGACGATGCTAGAGCTGTCTATGCTATGTAACATACGCTAGGATGCAGTTGGAGAGGAGACTGATGTTGACGCTTCATTCTGCAATGGAATAACTAAAAATCCTACTTTCATATACCATGCATGGATGTTAATTAAACATTATAAGATTGAGAAAGAGAAAGCAAAATGGAGAGCAAAAAAAATACAAAAATTTAAAAGCAAATATTTTAATGATTAAGTAAATTGAATGAGTATATAGAATATATATATAAAAGAAAAACATTTACTAAAACATAAGAAAGTTCTTAATTACATACGGAACATATAAATTACCGTATATTGTAGTTTTTTATGTCAGCTGAAGTCTCAATTGCAATTCTCTACTTGTTATTCTTGATAAGCAAACAACGATCTGAATTATCAAACATATGACACTGCACATTTTGAAAAATTAATAAGAGGTAGCAAAATGATAAATCTCAAGACAATTTAAACAAATATAAATGATGAAAAAAAATTAAAAATGACAACTTATAAACAAATAAAAATGGAAAGAAATAAACTTCTACAAATGATCCATTTAATAGATGAATTTAGTTTTTTTTTTGGTATTTCTGCCAAACTAACCCAAAGATTATACAAAATGACTAACTTTATTACTATGACCCACCAACCCAATCTTAACTTCCATGTTACATCGACTTCATTATTATGACCCACCAACCTAACCTGAACTTCCATGCTACATCTATATTAGTGTTTACATTTTCAATCCTATTAATAAATGGGCAAGCATTAGGTTAGTAAAGTGATTTGGAATAACCAAAATTAAACCTAACATGGGTTGGAAATTATAAACCTAAACATACCCTTTAATATATGGGTGAGGCTTAGGTTAGTAAAGAATAAACCTAAACCTAAGCATTAGACCTGGCTTTCTATAGAATGTAGTAATTAAATAGAAAGGAAAAGAATAATTTTAAAAACAATAAGGGAAACCTTCAAAAAAGTATGAAAATTATATTTTATTTTCAAGAAAGTACAATCTATTGTAAAATGACAAAATTTCAGAACATATTAAACAAAATATAACAGAAGAAAACAAATTAAAGATAGAAAACAATTCAGTTTAGTTTATTTTAAAAACTACTGGGACCATGATACCCTACATTTTTCTATATTCAGATCCATCATGCAACGATGGTTGTTTCTTCATAATTGTGGAGTCTAAAGACCATGTGCAATGATTATTATCTCTTTTTTTTTATTTTTCTATTTTCTCAAAGAGAAGAATATCACTCTAATTTCCAAAGATCCAACAATTGATTTTAGTTTATTTTAAAAACTGCTTGGACCCCCATATCCTATATTTTTCAATATTTATATCCATCATGCAGACAGCCTCTATGGATTTCTTATAATGATTTTGCTCTGAAGCTCCAACTATCTGAACTGATTTTGGTGGCTTCTGTGGCATGGGAGGAAAGATGGTTGTTTAAGAAATTTCTCTTCTGGCTACTTTGTTTGTGAATGGTCCACATGATCAATCCAACTCAATCAGTCACCTTTTTGGAAATTTACATGTCACATTTTCCACTGCTACCAATACAATCAATTAGATATAAACATCTCTTAAAATAAGATTTAAACAATTAAAAATATTATTAAAAAATAAATCTAAAAAGAATATACAAAGTTTGAAATCCATTCAACAACGTAAAAAAAAAAAAAAAAACAGAGTAATGTTAGACCAACTACATTGATCAAGTGCATTTACATGTCACATTTTTCACTGCTACCAATACAATCAATTAGATATAAACATCTCTTAAAATAAGATTTAAACAATTAGAAATATTATTAAAAATTAAATCTAAATGGAATATACAAAGTTTGAGATCCATTCAACAACGTAAAAAAAAAAAACCGATATAGAAAAGTAATGTTATACCAACTACATTGATCAAGTACAGCCGTTTGTACATTTGTACCTTAATCCATGGGGCCCACCTTAGCCCCTAGCACTAAAAACATGCAAACGAAATCTGAACAAGTGAAAGTGAGGGCCCCATGCTAGATTTTTGAGATTTGGATATTAGAGCCCACCTTCCAAAAAAAAAAAAAGTTACGCACAAACAAAACTGGTTGAGTTTTGAATAGTGTTGAAATCCGATCTAGTGAAAGTGAGGGCCCCATACTAGATTTTTGAGATTTGGATATTAGAGCCCACCTTCCCCCAAAAAAAAAAAAAAAGTTACTTAAAAAACAAAACTGGTTGAGATTTAAATAGTGTTGGCTTTTGGAGATTTTTAAGATCCTATTTTCACACTAAATCTATAATCTTATGATCAATCAAGTCCAGCCATATAGGGTCATGTAACATGTACATAGTCTCCCATTAAGATTCCAATAGTTTCGAATTTTGAATGGATTATTAGTAAATCCTTGATTTTAGGGAATTTGCTAGTCTCCATCTCCAATTCAAACCTCATATCTCTCAATGTAACACAAACGATCAATCTCCATCCCTCCATCACTCTCCATCATCCTCCCTTCTCATATTGGCCAACTATCCCTGCAACACCCCCTCATCTTGCTCCATCACAAAGGGAGAGAGAGAGAGTGAATGATCCTACATATCTGATCTGATGATGTTACAAACGATTGCAATTTGTAACTAATACTTTATGGTGACATTTATTACTTTTTTTGGAAAAATGAGAAAAAAAAAATAGAGAACATGTGGCAGTTTTCCATAATGCAAGACAATCAAACATGTAAAATAGATTGATTTTGATGGAGAGGAATGAAATGTATGAGCCCACTTTTATATTTCTTTTATATATCTTTGATATGTCTTTTAATGAACATGGTGGGGTGGCGTTTAAGCCACATCCTTTATGGTCCGCATCCAGGATGCATTACCTACAGGGCAAGGTCTGTCTCTATAGGCCTGCGTTAAAAAATCATTAAAATCTCTAATTAGAAATATTTCTAAATGAGTCCTGCTATTTGAACACAGGTTTTATCTTTTCCCACACACACACTTTTAAAAAAAAAAATAAAAAAATATGAAATGACCTCTTTGCCCACCCTCTTCCTTTCTATTTCCCCACCTCCCCCTTTCACCTCCAGCTCCGGCCAGCATCGGCGCCGGCGCCGGCCGAACTCTTCCCCTTCTCTCTCTCCCTCTCCTCCCTCCCTCTCCCTTTCCCTCCCCACTGTTTTCTCCCTCTCCCTCCCCCCACTGTTTTCTCTCTTTCCTCCTCCCTTTCCCTCCCCCCACCTCCCCTTTCACCTCCGGATCCGGCCAGCACCGGCGCCGGCGCCGGCCGAACTCCCCCTCTTCTCTCTCCCTCTCCCTCTCCCTCTCCCTCTCCCTTTCTCTCCCACTGTTTCTCCCTCTCCCTTTCTCTCCCCACTGTTTTCTCCCTCTCCCACCCTCTCCCTCCCCCACTGTTCTCTCCCCCTTCTCCCGGTCTCTCCCTCCCTCTCCTTCTTTCTCTCCCTTCTCCCCGCCTCTCCCTCTCCCTTCCTTTCCCCCGTCGGCAGCAGCAGATGCCGATGCCGATCTGCTGCTGCCGACGGGGGAAAGGAAGGGAGAGGGAGAGGCGGGGAGAAGGGAGAGAAAGAAGGAGAGGGAGGGAGAGACCGGGAGAAGGGGGAGAGAACAGTGGGGGAGGGAGAGGGTGGGAGAGGGAGAAAACAGTGGGGAGAGAAAGGGAGAGGGAGAAAACAGTGGGGGAGGGAGAGGGAGAAAACAGTGGGGAGAGAAAGGGAGAGGGAGAGGGAGAGAGAAGAGGGGGAGTTCGGCCGGCGCCGGCGCCGGTGCTGGCCGGATCCGGAGGTGAAAGGGGGAGGTGGGGGGAGGGAAAGGGAGGAGGAAAGAGAGAAAACAGTGGGGGAGGGAGAGGGAGAAAACAGTGGGGAGGGAAAGGGAGAGGGAGGGAGGAGAGGGAGAGAGAGAAGGGGAAGAGTTCGGCCGGCGCCGGTGCTGGCCGGAGCTGGAGGTGAAAGGGGGAGGTGGGGAAATAGAAAGGAAGAGGGTGGGCAAAGAGGTCATTTCATATTTTTTTTTTTTAAAAGTGTGTGTGTGGGAAAAGATAAAACCTGTGTTCAAATAGCAGGACTCTTCTAAATATTTAAATAAATTAAAAATAAATATTAATATATAATTCATAATAAAGATGAAAACTCATTAGAGAAATTTTAGGTAGCTGAAAATATTTTGGGAAAGATGAAGTAAATAGTAAAGATCTTAGGACCTTGATTTGATTATATTTGTGTTTAGACATAAATTGAGTGTCATTTCAGAATTAAATGTGGATTTTGGAATTAATTGGCTTCCACAATGGGCCCCACAGATTAATTAATCCTACCAAATATCTAAAGAGAAATAAGGAGAAAGATGTCCATAATGGGCCCCTCAGATTAATCTTACTGAATATTGAAAGGAGAATAAGGAGAAAAAAGGAGCGGAATACAGCCTATTAAAGTAGCCACCGCTCTAATATCCAAAAAGCTCTTCGTGTGTTGGTATAAAAAAAAGTGGCCCTTGTGAATTGTGACTTTGGAAATAAAGAAGACTTGGAAATTTATTTGGTTAAATTAGTAAATATAAATGATTATATATTAAGTGTGGATTTTGAAATTAACTTGCTTCCACAATGGTCCCCACGGATTAACCATGCCAAAAACTGAAAAAAAAATAGAAAAAAAAAGTAGCAAAATACTGTCTACGAAAGTGCCCCAAATTTGTGCAACTTAGATCTGACATGAGGGTCCCACAAACAACATTTAATACCGAGGATGCGCCACGTATTGCTCTTCGGAAAATCAGCTGCTGTCTTTTATTATATAATAATGGTTCGATGGACAGGAACTCCTAGCCCAGATTAGAATAGAAGGTTCAAGTAGAGAAGCAAATGGGGGCCCACTACTTTTACCTGAATGCCTGAAAGACCATGAGAAAAAAGAAGACATGCATCTCTGATTTGGCATCATAATCACTTTTACATTCATCCAACCTTCTCTGGGATTGAATCTATAAAAAAATCTATGATTATGATGTATTTAACTTTTAAGATTATTAAATCAAAGACTAAGATAGTCAATGTGCTAGGTCTGTCTTTTTCTTTTTTTTTTTTACTTCCCCTTGTCCATTTTGAATCCTTTTATCTATCTACCTTTTTTTATTGATAAAATCTTATTTAAATGGACCCCACGAGCCAGATTGTATTAATTAACCATATGCAAACTGCTAGTAGAATAACATTGTCCTTCAATATTATACCCTAATTATTTGTTTTGGGTATGGATTTAGGGGATGGACCTCTATAAAGTTTTTGGTTGTGACTTTGGAGGTTCATGGATTTCATACTTGATGACTGAAATACCTGAGGAGATGAGCTCTACAGGTACTATCTATACACATCCGCATGCACGCACATATAGAGCCCTGCTACCTGCACCGATGGGAGCCAGGCCACAGCCCGGGCTCCCCATCGGTGCAGGTAGACTTTTGCTATATGTATATGTGTGTCATGGGCCACAAATCAAGGGCTTAAGGCATGCGATTGACTTGAATGTTGATATATGGCCCTGCACACATGGATTTTTCCATCCCTTCAATTCCATGTTCTGTGGGGCCCTAGATGGGTCCCAGTAGACATCGATTAATTAAGCCTCGTCCAGGTCCTTTATTCAGCTGGACCATCACTTAATATGTTCACATGTACAGAAAATGACCCAAGTTTTATGGAGATGCATATCTGGATTGATATACAACATTCAACCGTGCCTAATTTATTTTCACCTCTATTATTGCATGTACGGTTACAAATGGGTATCCGACTTTTCGATTATTAGGAAGTTTCGATCTGTAAAAAACTGGGTCTGGAACCTATTTTAGGTTCCGATTCATAAACTGGTCCGGGTCCGGAACCTAATTTAGGTTCCGATTAATAAATGGGTCCGGTTCTGGATCCATATAGGTTCCGCCCGGGGACCCGGCATATGAGCCTTTGATATTGTAAATTGTACATCAAAATCAACTTATTTTGGATATTTTTAAGTATAATATTGGAGGTAGTAGACTTGATGTATTGTTATAAGCCGAATGATATGCTTATTTTAAGAAAAAATGAAGAATAAAGAAAAAATAGAATTGATTTTAGAGTTAGAGTCCAGTCCTCTAGGTGGACCCGGTTCTGGAACCGGATCTGGGTTTTCCTATCGGAACCGGGTATATAATCAACAAAACAAGTTCCGAGTCAAAACCGGATCTGAAACCGGAACCGTTATTTAGAAACGGGTCCGGGTCCACTATGGTTCCGATCCGAAACCGTTCCGTTTGCAATCCTAATTGCATACCAATCCAATTTAATCAAATTCAATCCAATGTTATATGACAGTGTAACCCTGCAACTCATACATCAAATAGATTGGTACCAATGTCATGACTAACGGTTCTACCGACCAATTGAACTTGTATGGGCTTCTCTTTCCACTTGTGTGGGCTCTCCTTTCTATGTTGTTGGGCTTCCTCTTTCTACTTTTGTGGGCTCTCTTGGATTCTAGTCCCCTAGGCTAGGGTAAAAAATAAAAAAGAAAAAACACCAAGTTTTATGTACTGATATAGAGTGAGCGGTAGTTAAGTTGGTTGGCTCCTCCTTTCTTATCCTACTTTGCAGGGCTTGAATCCGGGCTTCTTTCCTGTAGTATACTTTGTCTTTTAAAATGGGTCCCAAGCTCCTTGGCTGGGTTAAAAAAAAAGTTGACATGATCAGTTCTAATAACCTTGTACATCCATTTGGGTGCTCATCATAATTATATAAAAACTCAATTGGACTTGGAACTAGGCTCAATTTATCAAATGGGCTCAAAATCATGCATGATCCCTCCTTGTGCCTCGGCCAAATGGTTCATTGTATCCAATCCATGTGGAAAATTGGGGTCGACCCATCTTTAGTAAGGCATGTGCACTATCATTGTGCAAATCAGTGCCTAATTCTTAGCAATGAAACAATGGTCTGTGGCAAATTGCACCCCAAGCCCGAAATAAAAGAAGGAAGAAAACTTTCATTAGCTCACTTATTTTTAGGAGCTCACCTTAATTCATGCCAAATGTACGGCTTCAGCTCTTATCGTAAAAGAGTCGGGATCCTCTAGAAATAGAAAGATACTATTTTATCCAATCCACAATCGCCAATAGAGAGATTTTATCTTCATAGTGTCTCCTTATCTCGGATTGCTTCAAAAGTTTACTTGACTTTGGGATAAAAATTGAGGTAGCAGTAGGCGATATCGTCTAATATAGTTGTATAATACCCACAGCTAGACTTGAAAAGCAGAGTGTTTCTCCCTTTTAATATGCAAACTTAAAGGCTCATTTTCAATGTCTTCCTAGCTAAGATTGCTTGAGTAGGTTTACTTGAAACGAAGAAAATGACAGGCAAGAGAAGAGGCCAACACTATTGCCAACTGGAGAGGAGGAATCTATAATGGAATCTTGAAGGTTTCAACGATCTTTGGTAAGAAAAGAAAGAAAAAATAGAGTTCCTGATTAGATGGGCGGTCGAAAAGAAAGAAAAAATAGAGTTCCTGATTAGATGGGCGGTAGCAACATGGAAAAAATAGAGAGAAGAAAATGACGTTTTGGAGGGTTTTTGGGATTTTTTTGTTGTTAAATCAAGATACTCTAGGCTTTTGACTCGAGGTTACCGGGGGAAAAGCCTATGGACTCTTCTTGTTTGGGAGGGAGCGATTTCGTCAAAAAGGATGAAATGATTTGTCATTATTTTAGAGAGCTGCAAATGCCACACCCACACCCAAAACTTCTTTTTCCACATTCACCATAATTTCTCTCTAAACACTCATTTTCCGTCAAATTATCCAAAACTTTCCACCATCACTTTCTCCGTACAGTCCCCTTCTTCCTCCCTCACTCTCACCGACACCGTCCCTATCTCCCTCTCCCTCTCCCTCCCTCTCTCGGCCCACCACCCTGTGCCCGTTTTCCCTCTCTCCCTCTCCATCCCTCCCTCTCCCTATCCTTGCCCGCCTCAGCCTATCATCTCTCTCTCCCTCCCTGCCCCCGCCCGCCCCCCTCTCATCCTCTGGCGGTGTTGGCGGAGGGGGCTGGGTTGCCGTAGGGGTAGGGGTGGGGGTGGGTTAGTGAATGTGTAGAGAGAAATTAGGTGAGGTATGAAACTACGAATGATGTCTATTTTGGTAATTTCACACATGGGTAAATTGGTCTTAAAATAAAGGGATGTGGAAAAAGAAATTTTTGTTGTGGCATTAGCAGCTCTCTTATTTTATTATTGTATGAATAAATTTGTGATTATTTTATTATTATTTTTCATAAATCCTTATAATCGAGGATTAACCTTAATTTTTTTGATAAAAATCCCTTCTAATATCACAATATTTCAAAGTCTCACCCACGATCTTTTCTTTTTCATACCTATTCTCTACTCTCCTTAAGCTGCCTCAACTTTAACTATTCCCCATCATCAGCCATCTCTCCTCTCTTGGTATAGTGTTTTGCAACTGTCAATCTATTAAGGCCCACTTAATTCTCATCTCATTCAGGAGAGTAATTTAACCCATTAAGGGACTTAATTTTCATCTCACATGAGTTACACCTTTGCATTAACTATCATTAGGTGAGCCCACTTTTATTATATTATTTATTTGATCCCACATAATTATGTTATTTAGGGGGTCCACTTGAAGATTTCATTTAGTTTTTAGTCAAAAGACATGTTAGTAATTCAATAGTCATTTTCTGAAACATTTAATTAGGATATACTAAAAAATGTTCAAACTTATACAAACATTTAACCGACTGCGTGATGGTTTAAGTTCGAGTTGCAGATTGATTTATAGATACTTACTCACTTATTATTTAAGTGTTATATATGAATTTATTTTTACTTGATCATTCTCTCATATAGATTTATATTCTGATGATTACCCCAATGATTTATCATTCAATAATAATAATAAAAAAACTACAACCTATAATGAAAAAAAGATCCCAAACCACCCCCACCCCCACCCCCACCCGAAAAACTTAGTACATTTTTACGGCTTGTTGTGAAAAAAAGTGGCTGCACCAAACATGAATATTATTGTTGCATGGAAAATCATTTCCATAATCATCGCGTTTTCCATGAAAACAGCTGCACAAATGTGCAGGTACTTTCAACAGCGGCTGAGTTTCAGGGTTTCATTTGTTAGAACTTAGAAAACATGAACGCTGAGTGAGACTTAGTTAAGTTAGAGATATTTGACCATTACAAATAAGAGTAATTGGGGCTCTTATAGGCATGAAATTCTGGTGGTGCCGCCACGCATGACCGGGCCGGCACGGCCCATGAAAATTATACGAGCCGTGCCGTGTGCCCGTGCCCACTCTTTTAGGGGTCAACCTAGCACGGCCCAGGGCACGGCCTTGGTCGTGCCGTGCTGGGCCATGCCCTAGTCGGGCCGGTGCCGTGCGGCCTGTGGGCGGCCCACATCACCCCCTCCCTTTTTTTTTAATTAATTTTTTTTTTTTAAAGTTGGGCTTGGATGGACACA
The DNA here is from genome assembly GCA_012931725.1 of Litsea cubeba. Classification (NCBI taxonomy): domain Eukaryota; kingdom Viridiplantae; phylum Streptophyta; class Magnoliopsida; order Laurales; family Lauraceae; genus Litsea; species Litsea cubeba. The sequence continues at coordinate 12,965,267 of CM022947.1, forward strand.
AACTTAGACTTAAACTCTTGGACCAATTTCATTAAAATAAATAAATAAGTAGAATAACACTAATGATGTTTTGAAAAAAATACATCAAATAAATTATATTTCCTTGAAATTTCTTAAGTTAGAAAAGTTCAAAAAACTTACAAGTTTGAACTTGGGTCAATATATAATGAAATTTAAACCTTATGATAAATGAAAAAAAAAAAAAACCACAATTATAAAAACCTATGATACATTTTAAAAATAGATTACACTTTAAAATCAGACCATTGGGCCTGGGTTGGGCCGTACCTCCCGTGGGCTTGGGGTGCTGGCCCAGGTGGGGACTATCGGGCCTAGCCAGGTCGCTGACCAAGTCAATGGCCCAGGCACTGTTTTTCCGTGCCGCGCCTGTGCTGGGCTTGGGCCGCCCGCCCATATTTACACCTCTAGGCTCTTATTGACACACATGTCGGCCATTATAAGCAAACCAAATATTTCAATTGGTCCTGTCATAGGCCTCAAATTTAGATTCAGTCCGACTTGTACATGGACTGATCTAGAGATTGGACTATTCGACCCACGACCCATTTATAGCCGCACCCCACAAAGGGCAGATAGTGGGTTATATTTGACAAACCTGTGCTGACCCAAATCAAAATCAAAATCTCCACAGAATGATTTGATGAAAAAGAGGTCCAAAACTCATTAACTGTATCAAACATCACTACTTTACCTTGGGAAAAAAAAAACAAGAAGAAGATGCACCTTTTTCTACATTTAGGGTGGTCATGGGCCATGCCTCAAGCCCGTTAAACCGGAAGGTCATCAATCTCAGCCCGTGGACCGAATATTCACTAGTGGGCCAGCAGGCCTGAAAGTTGGGGCATGTGTTTACCAAGAACTCCAATTTTATGTTCCTTTGTGTTCCTTTTGTCGGGCTGAGCTGGATGGTCAGCCCTTGAAGCATATGTGTACTTAGGCCCAGACCATTTTACTGTGGGCCAGAAAATGGGTACGGTAGCTTGTGGCAAACTAGTGCCGACTGGACTTGGACAAGTCCGGCCCATAACCTGCCCTTCTGCTTGTATGATTTTAATTGTATTTCATATTTCTTAATTATATTTTAATTATTCTAAAATAGTTATATTTTTAGAACAGCTTTTCTTAGTAATATCCCAAGAAAACCCCAAATTAACTAATAACATCATCTTAAACACAATACTAGTCCAAATAAAAAACTATAAATAAAATAAACTATTTAAAGAACAACAAAAAATGTAGTGAAGAATAAAAAAAATTAGCGAGGAAAATAAAAAGGCAAAGGTAGCTTGTTTGCAATAAAGGGTCTGTTTGTTTGGAAGTAATTGAATTCCAGGAATTCATGGCAAAATAGCCGGTTTTGAACAAAGAATTATCGAAGAGATGAAACAAAAAGATATAAGATTGAGATCATGTAGATAACTGACTTTCCTAGGACCATGGTTGGATATTAATTTTCCATCTCTAATAAATCTATTTTCCATTGAAGGAAAAATTATTTTATTTAAATTTATGGATCTTCAGCTTTCTTTCTTCAAATTTAGCCGCATTTACGTCTGTATGTGTGTTGAAACTCTTAACTCTTATTTGTTTCATGTAGTTGAATTCTGTGGATTTCTCGACTTTTTAAAAAAATTTTTTTATTAAAATGAAGATACAAAAGTGAACATCTAAAAATGACAATCAAATAATCTCTCCTTTAATACAAAATGAATTTTGGAGATTTGGGATATGAGTATCAGGCCATCACCATGATAATTCAAATCCTCATAAAGTTGAGGTCTCATCTATATCGTCTCCTTATATCATTTACCCTTCACATCTTTAGTAATCCTTTGTTGGAGGCAATTTGAGGAGGGATTCATATGTGATTATTTGCTCGTGTAATTGAATTCAAATTGTATGATTTGTATTTCTAAATGTGGTTAAAATAGAAGAAGCAAATTGTTTCATATAAAAAAACGCGAGAATGAAATAATCTCCCCTTTTAAGAAAATAAATCAAGGAAAGGTCAGAGATGAACACTCTTTTATCTTTCTAGTAACTCAAATCTTAAAAAAAGGCAAGCTCCCGTCCACTTCTTCACCATCTTCACCTATTATAACCTTCACTCCGAACTCCCATGTGTTCAATCTCATGCAAATGTGCTGGGCCCCTACAAATTAAATTCCACGAGGCTCGTCAAACTCTATTGCATGAGTTGTCAATGGCAAAATGAGTACTGTCTTTTTTCTATAATAATGAAATTCTCATATGGGAGTTTTGAAATAAAGTTGATATATATGGAAACTTATGGTAGATATGGGTTGAGTCCAGGCCGATCAAGCTTGGCTTGGTCATACTTCCGCACAAGGGCGGAATGAGGAATTTTATATAGGGGGGCCAAAGAAAAAAAAAACTTAAAATAAAATTACAAAATATAGTAATAAAATACGTAGTAATCAAAATATTGAAGTTGTGCTTCATGTTCTTTCATTGAGTCGAAGTTATCAATTATTATTTCAATTCTAAATTTCTTTGCGATTTCTTTCAATATATACAATTAAATAATCCATAAAAATTCATATTTCATTCTGTCATGAAGTGCACTTTTAACATTCTTCATGATTGAGTCCGTAAAAAATTATCATTCATTATATTGCGCAGCGCAGTTTTAAAAATCTTCGTGGTTAAGAATGCATTAGTATATCTACAATATGTATATATATAGACTAAAGTACAAGAGAAATATCAATATGGATATAGATCATTTCCTATGCATGCAACCTGTAAATCACAATTTAAAATGTTATTATTTAAAACCTTAAAGAAAAGTAATAACAACAACATATTTAAAATCTAAACCATTTAAAAAGCATGGTTCCACTAGTTTTTATCTCCTTAAAATAATTTATTTTAACCTGATTTCTCTGACATGGATTATAATAATCAAAACAAAAAAATACAACTATATTTATATATCCACAATGGATAAACTCCAATTGAGCTAAAAATTAATGTAATAGCAAGTGGACATTAATTTTATGCAAATTAGATTTCAATATAAGCCACAAAGATTGAAAATGCATAGTGACATGTAGTGAAATCGGTACATCTATGAAATGTAAAAAAAAAAAATTGTAAAAGAGAAAGTGAGTTGGTCATTTTTGTCTTTATTCATAGAATCATACCTCAAAGCCTCTGCAAGTCTGTAACCTACAACTCTTTTCAAGATATCCAACAAGAAGACGTGAATTTTCTTCTCATCTATTGGATCATAATATTTGGGACAATTGTAGATAATTTAGAATGAATATTGAGAAACTTCTTCTCCAATCTCCATCAAACCTTACTTATTTGTTCTCCTTTCCTTCATTTTTTTTTTTCCTTTCTTTTCCTTTCCTTTGTTTCATTCTAAGCTTTTCCCAAAATCAGTAATATATTTTTTTTAATTTTTTTAGAGTCAAAACCATGTTAAATAAAATCTTAAACAATGAAGGGGCCATCAATTAATGGATGGCCATATAATGGAGAGGCCAAAGCTTTTCTTTGTGGGGAGTTTCAAGATGTAAGGGGGGGCCATGGCCCCTGCCAGCCCCCCTAGGTCCGCCCCTGCTTCCACAAGCATTTCTTGAGCTTGAAATTTTAGTCTTTGGGCCCTACAAGTAATGAGTCAGTCTTGGACTGTTCTATATACTGTTGACGATTAGACCAAGACCTTCTATAGGTTCTGTTTGTGCAGGATGAAAAATGCGGAAATGGGAGGGACAGGGTGCCGGAAAAATTCGGGCCTTCCCCATCGTGTTCGGTGCAGAGAGGATTCCATTCTTCTCGATTTTTCGGCGTGCCTTTGAAATGCTATTTTCTTCCTCTCACCTCTCAATGACGGAATCACATACCGCAGAAGAGGAAACTTGCCGTTTGTTCCGCACAAACAAACCCTTAACACTAGTTTTTGGACCAGTGGTGCTGTTGTAGGGACTGTTTTATGACATTGTCTATTGAAGATTGGATCAACCCTCCCAATTTTTTCCAACAGCTAGGGAAAAAAAAAATAGATCACCACGCTTGGTTCGCTGGAATGGTTGTAGGCGGGAATGGAATGGAGACCGGAATGAGTCTAAAATGGAATGAGGCAGAACAGGCATTTCCATTCTAGCATTTGGTACGCTGCGTAATGAGTCTTGGAATGGAATAAAATTTACATAAGACTGACCAAAATACCCTTGTTAGATTTTTATCTTTGGCTCAGTCAATGTATAGATTATATTATTATTAAATAGGTGGGGCCCACACAAGCTCTTCTATTTTATAATCTTATAATAATAATAATAATGTATATATTATATTATTATTATATAAGTGGGGCCCACACAAGTTCTTTTATTTTATAATTTTATAATAATAATATATTATATTATTATTATATAGGTGGGGCCCACACAAGTTCTTCTATTTTATAATCTTATAATAATAATAATAATAATGTATAGATTATATTATTATTAATAGGTGGGGCCCACACATGTTCTTCTCTTTTATAATCTTATTATTATAATAATAATAATGTATATATTATATTATTATAATATAGGTGGGGCCCACACAAGTTATTCTCTTTTATAATCTTATAATAATAATAATTATAATAATAATGTATATATTATATTATTATTATATAGGTGGGGCCCACACAAGTTCTTCTCTTTTATAATCTTATTATTATAATAATAATGTATAGATGTGAAAAATGGTATTTTGGTCTAAAAAAAAAGTAGAAAGGAATGAAATGGTCATTCCTTCCCATCCCGAATGGAATGACCATTCATCTACATAAGGGAATGGGATTCCGGAGGTAATGGTCATTACGCCACTTTTTTGCGAACCAAACGCTGTAATGACCATTTCATTCTGACCTTCATTACACCGAACCAAACGCTACCTTAGGTTAGTCCAGCCGACTACCTGGTTAGACTTGTTCCACTTGCCAATCTACCCAGCAAAATTGACTTGGCCGAGTAGAATCGACTAACTAAAAATGAGAGTTTTTTTTGGGTGTGTGTGTGTTTGGAGCAAGACTAAAAAAAGATCATATCTCAAAAAAGAGTTTTATGAATTGCTCATTTCAAAAGAAGTTATATGAAAAATCTTGGACCATCGATGACATTGATTACAAAGATAACCTTTTTGAAAGATGATTGGAAAACTTATCAACCTTTTTTAAACAAGTGATTCATGAGATTTTTTTTTTTTTTAAAGGGAAGAACATTAGGATTTTTTGAGATTCTCCCTTTATCCAAATATGGTTTCTCTATTTTTTGCACTTTCAAAATATTTTGTCATTGAAAACAAAAGTACAAAAAATGATGAAGTAAATTAAGTCGTTTCCTCCTTTTATACAGGTTTCTCATAAAACTTACAAGGATCTAAAATACGAAACTTCATACATTGGGCTTTATTATATGTACGAGAACATTGAATGGTTTGGATGACCTAATTTGGTGCGTTGGGAGACATAGACTTCACATACCCGTGAAATAGTTGATTTTCGAAGAGGCCAAACACCCTCCTTTAAATAAAATTAGTGGGACCAATATAATGAGGTAAAACTTTGTGATATCCTAAAATTGAAGGATCAACTCGGAATTTCTCCCAGGGGTTGGCCGAGTGGTTAGGACTACGGTTTCTCTCTCTTCCAGAGCTAGATGTCCTGGTATCGATCCTAGTTCCCCCTCTTCAAGAGCAGAAAGTTAAGTCCACTAGTATTATCGCTTAGGGGCCATAGGGGTTTTACCCGACTTCTCTTTGATCGTGAGGAACTAGTTCAACCCAAATATTCTGAAACCCTAAAAAAAAATAAAACTCGGAATTTCTGTGTGTCCACCGCTCAGAATATACAACTCTAAACGGATAATCAATAATGTTTCCATCTGAATCCGGGCCCACTGATACACACGAACAAAATGAATTTTCTGCACACGGCCCGAGTATAGAATATTTTTGTATGCGTGATTGCGTTTTTCCACGCTTCTGCTAGCTGGAGAAGCCTGGAATAGAATATGGCGACAGTGTGGAAGTGAAGAAATTCTTCCAATCCAGCGATACATTACAGAGAAAGCTTTGAATCTCTCATTTGGATTCTCTTGAATCGAGACGAGAGACGACTCAAAATCACAAGCAGAATCGAATCGAATCGAATCGAATCCAAGGTTTTTTTTTTCTACTGTCTCTCGATATTGGATTGGATTGGATTGGATAGTGATCCAATCATCTCCAGGCAAGATTTCCTCCAATTTCATCTTTCTCTCCGAGAATCCAGATTCAAAATTGATAATTTAGGGCTGTGTTTTGATTTGAAAGGATTTGAGTCGATTTAGCAGAAGCGGGAATTAAGATCCGATCGAGGCGGGTATCGGAATTTCTGTTTTTTGGCTGCGATCTGCGAATCTGACTGAAATCTTCCTCCTTTGATAGAAGAATAGAAGATTCTGCTAGGGATTGATATCGAATTAGGGGAGCAGAAGCGGGTAACAGAGAGATTTGGTACGGATCTGTATTAGGAAAAAAGCTGCGATTTGAAGATTGGATCCGTTCTGGTTTTGTTCCGATTTCCAAGGATCATTGAAGCTGACGCGGAGTGGATTCTGGAAAGGAAGTTGTTTTCGAAGAGTATTCATTCGAGCTGGACAGTTTGAAGAACTGGATTATTGAAGGATTGAGGTTGATTGATCTGCGAAGAGCTGGATCTTCTCTAGTGAGACGATTTCTCTGATTAGAGTACGTTCGGAACTCAATTAAAGATATCGTAAAGGCTGGATCTTTGAAAGAAGTTGCCTTTCCGATCAGAAGCTTGAGAAAGTTTGATTTCAGATATCTGAAGAAAACCTTAGGTCTTTGGTGGAGAGTGCAGGAAGCCAAGAGCAGATTCACAGGAAGTGAAATTTGAACAAAGAAGTGTTTTAAGATTAGAATCGTTGTATTAGATTTCTGCTAATTTAAGACTACTCACATGGGAAAAGGAGGAGGATGTGTGCCCAGCAAGAAACGTGTGCCGCTAGTCGCTTCAGATGATCCTCCAAATGCTGTGACAGATGCACCGATCTCTATGGAGGATAAAAGCCCTAGCTTTGGTGATGCAACCTCTGCTGTAGAAGTAGCCGCATCGCCAATTGGAAAGTTAAAGATATTTATTGTGTTCTATTCAATGTATGGGCATGTTGAAGGGTTGGCAAGAAGGATGAAAAAAGGAGTGGATGGGATTGAGGGTGTTGAAGGGGTCTTGTTTCGTGTCCAGGAGACACTAACACCAGAGGTTTTGGAGCAGATGAAGGCGCCTCCGAAAAGTGAGGATATCCCAACCATATCTGCTGCAGAGTTGGTGGCAGCGGATGGGATAGTGTTTGGATTTCCGACGAGGTATGGGTGTATGGCTGCACAGATGAAGGCTTTCTTTGATTCGACAGGGCAGTTATGGAAGGAGCAGAAGCTCGCAGGGAAGCCTGCGGGGTTCTTTGTTAGCACTGGCACACAAGGGGGAGGGCAAGAAACCACTGCGTAAGCTAGCTTCTCTCTATTGCAAACTGATTTTGATTTGTGGCTGGCATGTTGCTTGTTTATCTGCCAACTTTCTTATTTTTCTCACTGACTTCCCAGGCACCTTTTCTTGTTGCCTTTGATATATGCAAGTGAGGGACTAACTGATAGCATAATACTTTTTCCCCCAATTGGTAATTGATAGAAAAGTAAGTCTTGATTAAACATAGTGGCCTATATTTTTTAATTTGTTACTTGCAATTTGCTAGGGACTACTTAATTTTGTCAGACAGACGTAAGTAACGGCTCATGCATTGTCATTTCATGGTTATGACATTAAACCATATGCGGATGTGGTGGACAATAGAAGTAACTAGAAGCAAGAAGGTAGAGAAGGCTAGAGTACAAGTCATAATCTGACTAATGATTTTACTTCTGAGTTCATAAATCTCAGATGATATAATATAGACTTTAATCTTCCAAGCCTTAAATCTTCACAGATTTGAGATTCTGATCTAGGAAATCGAGCCAACAGTCCCTTGATACCCATCCCATGCTCAATGTCAAAAGTGAGGAAAAGAAGCCCCAAATTATGTTATAAAGGCTCACAACTCAGCTCTTGAAGACATCCAAGTTGGCATTGTTTCCACTTGGATGAGTCATATGAGATAACTGAGTTCACAAGGGACTCTGTCAAGTTGCATGGCACTTGTTGGATTCCTTTACATTTTCAATGTCAGATATAGGACTCTGACATGCTGGTGGTGTAGTCAAATACAATTTGGCTAAGTCACTTGGACTTCTATTTGTTAAGGCCAGGTGAAGTTATGAGTTTGATGAGTTTTTGAGTCCAATACAATTAGACCCACGTGGCAATGTTGGGCAAATACTGAAAGAGAAAAGGCATTGCTGGGGTAATATTGAAATCATAGAAGAAATGTATAAGGGGGGACTTACTGGTGTGGGAACAGTTGGTGGGTCTAAATATGAGTTCCCTATTGGAGTTGATTTGCACCAAGGGTCTACTTTAAGCCCATACCTATTCTGCTTGATTATGGACAATGACAAATATCCAAGGTGAATTTCCTCGGTGCAGTTGCAGATGATATACTTAATTAATCAAACAACAAAGAATAGGAATGGTATGTTGGAACTTTGGAGAAAAGGCATTCGATTCTATTGGATGAAAAAATTAGTAGATTTAAGAAGAAAAAAAACAGATTGCAAAGTTTACTGGATCTGACTAGAGAAGTTGAGATAGTCTAAATTGAAACAACCTAGTGTAAAAAGTTTTGCTAGTTAGGAGCTATCATAGAATAAACTGGGGGTTTGAAAGATATGGTAGCGAAATGTTATATGGTCTGTGATCATCGAGCACCACTTATATTAAAAATGTCAATTTTATATGACAACAGTTAGGCCTAATATGTTATATTGGACTGAATGTTAGGGAATGAAGAAATGTGAAGTTAATGTTCATTTGCTAAGATGCACGTGCTTAGAAGAATTTGTGGAGTTAGTTGAAGCGATAGTATTATAATTTAGAATTGATCAAATGAGTTCATTAGAAACAACCTCAAAATAGCTGGAATTGAAGATTAAGTAAATGAATATTGTTTGAGATGGTTTGGGCATATATTTATAGGTCAGATATGGCCTCTGTTAGATGAATTGAAGGGTTAATGGTAGAAGGTTCTAGACGAAGGGGGAGGCTATTTGAGACCTTGGGTGAAGCGGTGAAGAAAGACATGTCATTCTTGGGTGAAGCGGTGAAGAAAGACATGTCATTCTGTGGGGGTGAAGAAAGACATGTCATTCTGTGGAGCTACTAAGCGCATATCATGACTAGGGAAGAGCGGAAGGATATCATGCACAAAGGCAACCCTAACTACTTTGGTTTTGCAACGGTGTAGAAGTCTATCCTTTTCTGGTCAACATGTGGGTTAGCGTGGCCAATCCACTTGCAGCTCTAGCTGTGAGGCGCCTCCCCTCCACAGAAACAACCGGGGATCAATCCCTGGCTGTAGCGCTGATGGTGGGGGACTTGGGATGTGTGTGTTCGCTTGGAATTGTACAGCTCTTGATATAGTGGCTGTTCTTTGCAATTCTCTCGGTAACTATTGCATCACCTTGCTTAAGTTGCATAGATTCCTTATGTCTCTGGCTAGAGGTAGGCAGGTGACTAAACACAGCTCGAAGCTTGCGTTTGCTGTTGTTTTCAAACTTTAAGAGTAGGCTGGATGAAGGAAATGCCACCAGGCTCTAGAACTCAGTAATTTATTTACCCAGCAAATGTACTGTTGCACTGGACGGGTCCGCTCTCACATCTGCTGGGAGTCACTAGCTACAACTGATGCTGATGCTGCATGGAACTCTCCTACCTGACAATTTTAATTCTCTAAGCTTGCAAATTAATGATAAAAGGAATATAATATCCTATGGTCCATATTTAGGTGTTAAAAGGCGAACCGATCAAAATAACTGTTATTTTTCCATGGAGGCTTTGCACCATCGCCTATGTTATCCCATGAAATGAATGACATATGACATGGATCACAGAATATGTATCATATCTATGTATACTGCTTCTCCAGAATAAAAAATACCTATGGACCTACCATTGTATAATATACGTATTTCGAGAAACAAAACAAAGAAATTGGGAATTCTCAATGCTTCCAGAACCCTTTTATAGTTACAAGTGATAGTAGTTACAAGGGATCAATTACAAGCCTAACCATAAAGATTGTATCTAATCCTTCTTGATTACAAACCTTATCTAATTTGTTAAAACAAATTCTATGGATCAACACTTGACTCATTAGGCCACAGTCTAGGCCTGCAGGACTTATTGTGGGCCATGGCCCATTGGGTTGACTTCTTTGGTCCAAGACTTTTTAAACCTTCCCGTTGTCTGTACACTTCCCCTCAAATTGATGTGGAGTAGAATGAAGCATCAATTTGCTCGTGAGAAAATTATGACAAGTTTTGAATCTGAAGAGATTTGCGAAATGGGACCATACCTGAAGGTGCAACAGGTGAATCGAGTTCTGCTGGATCAGGTTATTGAGAAGGAACAGTTGGGAGGCATAGTAGAAGAATATATGTCTTTGGGTGTTGACACAACCAGAAAATCTAGTAGGAGATTCAAGAAATGGTGAGTTTGGAAATGCAGAAAGGGATGAGATGTTAGAGATTTTGAAAAAAAAAAAAGATTTTGCAGTCATAGAAATTAATTCTTTTGAAAAGGTGACATGACGACTATGTTTGGCAGCAGGGTCATAACACGAAGGTCCTTTATGTTCCTCACTATATCCAACAAAAGAGGTTGTGCTCTTGGCTTGGTACCTTCATGTATAGGAAAATGAATGAGGCAGAGACATCCGAAAACTCTTTTAAGTGTGGGATATGGATGAGGTTTCTTAAATAATATCTTAAAGGGAGATTTGTTCTGTCTATTAGTGGCTGGTATATGATTGATTAAATAAAGTGCAGTTTGAACAGTTTCACACTAAAATGTTGGAGGAACTCTAGATTCCAAAGAAGAATTCGAGTTGTTTCTGCAATATGCCATTCTTTCCTTTCCGCAATTCTGTTCTGTAGTGGAGTATAAGGGCATATTGGAGTATGCAACTATGCCTTATCAATAAGATAGGAGATAAAGGCATTGGACATTTTGTCACCCCTGAATCCGAAAGCAAAATCTTAATATGCTTGTTAAATTGCATGGAGAAAAAATTGGTAAGAGTTTTGGAAGACAAATAGGACTTCATCCTTATATTAAAGAAAATACAACTGATGTCAAAAGGAGGAGGAGGGAGGGGGCTTCTACTTGAGAATGAGAAATAGGAAAAATATGTACTTTTTCTGAACTATGAGAAACACACTTGGTATTCAACAGTGAAGAATTAATTAAAAATTTAATAAGAAAATGTTTATGTTTAAATAAAGGTAATAGGAGGTTATTACTCAAGTGACCCATATGCGTGTCAAAGATTCCAAGATTTATGTGATAGAAGCTAATCAGTTAGGAGAGATACAAAAGGATGATCAATATCGAAGACAAAAAGTCTACCTTGTCTATGCCTTGTCCTCATAACCCTCCCAATCACTTGATCCTGCACTTACTGAGCAAATTTTGGTAACAAGTTGGCCAATAGAGAGAAGTTTAGCAGGTATGCTTTGTAACCGTTAGAAAAAAAGAGACTAGGTTCGGCATGAAAATCTGGGCGGGCCATGCCGGCACGGCCCATATATCTTTGGGCCGGCCTAGGCACCAGGGGCTCATCCCAACATGAACCAGGGCATGGATTTATCCGTGCCGTGTTGGGCCGGCCCACAATAATGCCACTTCTAGTTTTAAATTATTAATTTTTATATAAACTGAAAGAGACTTTAATGGACTTTTAGGGGTTCTTAACTTGAAATAAGGTTGAAACTATTAAAATAAATGCACAAACATTGATGCTAATTTACAAATGAAAAAAAAAATCTTTAATTATTTAAAGTTTTATATTTTATTTATATAATTAAAAAAAAAGAGTGGGTTGTGTCATGCAGTGCCATGGCCCAGGCGCCCTGGCCCAGCACGACACAGATATTTCCCGTGCGTGCCACGGTCCAGGCGGGAAAACTGGGCCATGCCGTGCTGGGCACCGTTTTTTTTGTGCTAGGCCGTGCCGGGCCTGGGCGGCCCACCTAGATTTTCATGCCTAGACTAGGTGCATAGTCTGTGTCTAACACGGTCAGTGTCTGAGTGGGGCTGATAGAGAGCACAATTGCCCCATTCTAGAAATAGACATATTTGGATCATTAGCGGCAGTAATATGTTTATTCTGTGTATGGATGTAAGAGCTCCCGAGTCTATATGTACCAAGAAGTAGGGTGAAAAGAAGAAACAACAAACAAGATAACTAACTTATTATGCCCATCTCAGAGACTAAGATTGCACTGAGGTGGCCACCAAGGATTGAATCATGTCCTTAATTTGAACTGGTGTCATAGGAGAGGATGCACATCCATCTGACCGAAGTTTCTCTTGCAGAATTTGAGAATGGAGGAAGCTTTTTTATTGAATCCTTGATCCTTGATCTTGTCTGTGCCATGGATGACAAGTACATTTCTTTTTGCAATTTCGAGCAAAGTGCTCAACTCCTTTGCATTCAGAACATTGAATGATTGATAATTTTTTCCCCTTGGCGTGATTGCTAAAAATGGAATCATCGGATGAGGGGCAGCATGTACCACTTTAAATTTTGGATGCCGATTCATGAGAAATTGACTGGTATGTGGTTCCGCTTGCATTTTCAAGACATCCGGGTGTTGCTGTTGAGGAAATGAGTTAATGATTATCGAATCCCTTTCAATCCATAGGGTTAAAAAACCATTGTAATATTCTTGAATAGTTTGATCACCTCGGGTATAATTAGCCAATTCAGTGTCAGGATAAAGATTCTGAGTTGTGTTCAGTTGATGCTATAACGTCTTCAAATGGGCCCACATATTAGATGCTTTCTCGAAAGATCAAAGAGACAATCCAGCATTGGATTCAACAGAATTGAGAATCCAAATTACCATTTTGGAATTATTTTGATCCCACATGACTAGAGCTTTCTCATCTATGGGAATAGGTATAATCCCCTCTAAATAGCCCAAGTATCCTTTTCCACAGACAAAATGAAAACACAGAATGACGAAAGGCAAGAAACTCTTTCATTTAATTTTATCGGTAGGGGGCTTGTTTGGCATCATGCCAATGGAATGTTCCCGTGTTCCCACAGGATTAGACCGTGAAAACTATGTTTGATACGTTTAATCAGTGTTCCAAATTTTGTTTTTGCTGTAATGATCCCTAATAACATGTCCTGCTGAAGTAGGAAATAAAAAACAATTGAACTTCTTTTTGGTTTTTTTTTTGGGAACAACTCATTGGCATGCAATTCTCTCTCCCCAACAGTCTAGACGACTTATTCCCTCCTCTCTCTCTTCTCTCTCCCTTCCATTCTCTATGTATCTCTCTCCTTTCTCCCCCACCTTTAAAAATACAACATTGTGCCCATCTTTAGAAATTAAAACATGGGACCCACCTTTTATGATTGTGAACAGGTGACCCTCCTTTAGGAATTACTAAGTGGGACCACTTTTTGTGATTTTGAACATGGGACCCACCTATAGGAATTGTGGTAATTGGCGCCCACCTTTTAGGAATTGTCGTAATTTGCCACCGGAGGTTGAGGGTTCGAAACTGCGATACTACACTGGGGCCACAGGGGATTTACCCAGCTCCCCCTGGGCCCGAATGGATTAGTCCGGCCCAAAGGGCTGGTACACCCTCCGATATAAAAAAAAACCCCATAATTTAGGTCATTTTGAAAATTACTTGTATTTTTACCATTTATCGCCACATACATTATTTCTAGTCAGCCTTGTAATGCCTTTATATTATGGGTATGTATTTGAATTATGACTATACTACCATTCAAAGAAAAAAGATGACTACTGGTGCCAAACACGCCTTAGAACTTGATGCAGTCCGATCCCTATCCAAGACAGGGACCCGCAACCGCAAGCCTTGACGGACCCAACTGATGGGGTCCACATGTGCTTCACGTTTCCTAATTTTTAGATTAGTAATATTGCTTTGTTTGCTTGCTTTCTAATTTTATTATTAATTAGAATTAGTAGCTTTCCTCATTAGCAAACGTTGTGCTCTATATATACAGAAGAGCCCTATTATTATTTTCATGCTTATTATCAATTAATCCAAGTTATCTTTGTGAGTTATCCCTCGTGTGTTATGGTTTGTGCTGTGCCTTAGGGCTAGAATCCATCTTGGATTCGATCAATCCTTCGGGAGATTGATCTATCAATCTCTGACTGCGTCAAATTGGTATCAGAGCCAAAGAACGATCGCCGGGGAGACGTCTGTCCTTCCCGGATTTCCTTTCGTCACCTCTATTCAATTATCTCTCTTCCACCCACGACATCAACCATCATCTCTCTACATTCCACCATTGTCATCCGTCTCTCAATCCTTCTTCCACCTACAACCCACCACCAACCCCACTGTCACGCTTCCATCCCTGCCAAAAAAATCCTGAACCACTTTTCCCCAAATCCCCAAATTCCCAAAATCCCGAAACCCTAATCCCCTAACCCCAAACCCCAGCACACTCCCATTCCTCTCCCAGCATCGACAAACCAAACCCTACCCCGAAATCTCCACCCATCAGCCGAACCCAATTACCCCCAAATTGAGAACCCCAGACCCAACATCCCTGCTACCACACCCCACCCCTCTGCCTTCCTTTTCCAACCTCGTCGAAAACCCCATCCCAGAGAAAAAAAAAAAAACAAACAAACACAGAGCAGAAGAAGCGAGAGAAAGCAGCTGAGAAAAACAAAACAGAAACAAAGAAAAAGAAAGAAAAGAAGTAGCACCAGAAGAAGAAGAAGAGCAGGCTGAGTTTCGAGAGTACCTGGAACAGTCGATCTTCATCTCCACTGCTCAATCCTCTCCAACCGGCAACAACAACATCAGTTCATTCTCGCACAGTAATCGCTCGCCTGCTGCCGTCGTCTTCTTCCGCACCATCGGCAGCAGCTCTTCCTCTTTTCTTGCTTTTGAGTAGTACATGTAAGAAATCCAAACGCCTCTTATTTTCTTCTTCGTGCACAAAACCCTAGACAGAAGCACAACAGCCCACTCGTTCTGAGCCAGCATTCTGTTTCAGCCTAACCCAAGTTCGGGTCTGATGTGAGCCCAACCCGAATCCAGCCCACTTGCAGAAAATTGAACCAGGACTTTCCAGTTTGGGCCTAACCTGCAGTCTGGGCCTGATCTGAGTCCGACCTGAACCAGCCCACTAGCAGCAAAAAAAAAAAAAAAAAAAAAGTGCAGAATTTTTGGTCTGAGTCCATGGCTACTCGCACCGGGCAAATTTTTCGTGGCAGACTCTCTGACATTCAGCGCGATGATTGCATAAGGGATTTATATGAACGGGTCGACGCCTTACAACTCACTGTGGATGAACTTGCTAAAGCCCCTTCAAACCCTCATGGCGAATCTTCCAGCACTTCTGGCTCACACTCTCACCAATTGGAAAATATTCCCCGAGAGTCAATCCAAGAATTCTTTCAACGTCTCTTTGCAGACCGGGCCGATGACAATTTACCACCCGGCCCGCGCCAAGATGATCTCTCGCGGAAAATCAAATTAGAGGTTGCTGATTTTCCTGGTCAAGGTGATGCTCGCGCCCTTATTGATTGGCTTACTTCAATTGAGGATTATTTCACTTGGTATCACATTGAGGATCCTCAACGGGTTGCTTTTGTCAAGATGAAGTTAAAAGGTCCTGCTCGAATTTGGTGGAAAAATATTGATGACCACAATGTGCAAATGGGTCGCCCTCCTATTACACGTTGGGAAATTATGAAAGAACGACTGGAAGATAAGTTTTTGCCTTTTGACTACATTGATTCATTTAATAGCGAGCTTATCAATCTTCAGCAAGGCTCTATGACCATAGATGATTACACTCATAAGTTCCATGAGCTTTGTATTCGATGTAAGTCTAATGAAGATGATCGCTTGATGGTCACCCGTTATCGAGAAAGATTGCGTCCAGATATACAGGATAAATTGGCTGTATTTGACTTCGCCACTGTTGATGCAATTTCTAGCAAGGCACGACGCGTTGAGCAAACGCTGCGTCAGCACACTGGGCGACGTTTCGGCAACCAAGCCGGGGAGCCCTATAAAAAAGGTCCCGACTCTACTTTTAATCGGACTCCACAGCAAGGGTTCCGACCACCTTCAAACCAACCACAGAACCAACTCCAAAGGCAGCCACAAGCTTCACCGCAGGGTCCACAGAATCCTCAGCTCATTCAAAAGTGGACACCAAATCAGAATAATGCTAGAGGCACTGGGATAATCGCTAAGCGCGACATTGTCTGTCATTCTTGCAAAAATCGAGGTCATTATGCTAGAGAATGTCCTCACAGGAATCTGCATTGTGATGAACCTTATGATGACGAACAGTATGATGAGGAAATCGAAATGGAGAAACCTGATGCACAATTTCCAACAGATCCAGAGTCCGCACTTGAGGTCTACACAGCTGATGATGACAGCCCATTACTTTTCCTTCGCCGCCGCCTATTGGTTGCAGATGGTATTGAAGAAGACGATGAAAACCAAGCTCCTATTTTCCGAACAAGAGTCACTTGTAAAGGACGAGCTTGCAATGCCATCATTGATGGTGGAAGTGCTATGAGTGTCATATCCAAAGATGCAGTTGATAAACTTCAGTTGCCAACTATAAAGCACCCGAGACCTTACAGAGTTGCATGGGTAAATGATTATTCAATTCCCGTCAACCGCCAGTGCATTGTTCCCTTGAAGATGGGCTTGTATGAAGATAATGTCAAATGTGATGTTATTCCAATGAATGTTGCCCACATCTTATTTGGCAGACCTTGGCTAAGGCGCTTGAAAGTCATCACTGATCATTCGGATAATACCTACACTTTCAAATGGAATGGACGCCGAATTCAATTAAAGCCCATGGAAACTCCATTCTCCGTAAAGCAATCTACTCATACTACCTCTCCTCACATCCTCACCATGCGCAAATTTGAAGTTGAAAGTCAAGAGCAAGGTGTGATGTATGCTTTGGTTACCAGACAGGTGACCGAATCAAGTAAAAACTCCACCCCATCCCCTCCCCAAGAGGTACAACCATTGCTTGATGAATTTTCTGATTTAATTCCTGATGAGCTTCCCAATGAATTGCCACCGATGCGAGACATCCAGCATGCAATAGATTTAACTCCTGGAGCATCTCTCCCTAATCTTCGTGCTTATCGGATGAGTCCTTCCGAACATGCTGAACTCAAGAAACAAGTTGATGATCTATTGCTACGGGGATATATTCGGGAAAGCCTAAGTCCATGTGCCGTACCCGCTCTCCTCACACCAAAGAAGGATGGAAGCTGGCGTATGTGCGTGGATAGTCGTGCCATCAATAAAATCACTGTAAAGTATCGCTTTCCTATCCCTAGACTTGATGATATGCTTGATCTAATGACTAGTGCTTCTGTTTTTTCTAAAATTGATCTTCGTAGTGGTTATCATCAAATTAGAATTAGGCCAGGTGATGAATGGAAGACAGCCTTTAAAACTAAAGATGGTCTTTATGAATGGCTTGTTATGCCTTTTGGTCTTTCTAATGCTCCTAGCACATTCATGCGTGTTATGAATCAATTGCTCAACCCGTTTATTGGGAAGTTCGTTGTTGTCTACTTCGATGATATATTGATTTATAGTAAATCCGAACGGGAGCATCTTGGTCATTTGAAGAGCATATTTGAACTTCTTCGCCGGGAATGCTTCTATGCTAATCTGAAGAAGTGTACTTTTATGAGCCATTCTGTGATTTTCCTTGGCTTTGTTGTCTCTTCTAAAGGTATCGCCATGGACCCATCCAAAATTCAAGCTATCCTCGATTGGCCTATTCCACAAACTCTCACTGAAGTTCGTAGTTTTCACAGACTTGCTACTTTCTATAAAAGGTTCATTCGAGATTTCAGCAGTATTATGGCTCCAATCACTAATTGTATGAAACAGGGTGAATTTAAATGGACAAGTGCAGCAACTAGAGCATTTGGCGAAATCAAGAGCATGATCACGGAAGCCCCTGTCCTTCGACTTCCAGATTTTAACAAAGTCTTTGAAGTTGCTTGTGATGCTTCCCAGGTCGGCATTGGAGGAGTTCTTAGCCAAGAAGGTCATCCGATTGCATTTTTAGCGAAAAGCTCTCCGATGCCAAACGCCGATACTCTATTTATGATCTAGAATTCTACGCCGTTGTGCAAGCATTGCGACATTGGCGTCATTACTTGGTTGGCAACGACTTTGTCTTATATTCCGATCACGAGGCATTGAAGCATATACAGTCCCAACAGCATGTCAGTGATCGTCGAATTAAATGGAGCTCTTTCCTTCAACAATTCACATTCAGTCTCCGTCATAAAGCTGGCAAAGATAATTTGGTAGCTGATGCTTTGAGTCGTCGGAAAACATCTCCTCACTACTATGGCTGTCACTGTTACAGGTTTTGACCAAATAAAGCAAGAATATACAAATGACAAGGATTTCGGAATCATCTTTGCGGATTTTCTTAACGGCAACAAGAATAAGCACCCTCATTACAGCCTACATGATGGATTCTTATTCCGAGGTAACAAACTTTGCCTCCCTGCTACTTCTATTCGAGAACATGTTGTTCGTGAATTACATTCTGGAGGTTGTAGTGGTCATTTGGGACGTGACAAGACACTCGCTCTCGTGGGTGATCGTTTCTATTGGCCGCGCATGCGGGTTCATGTTATCAGCCTATGTGAGAGATGTCGCACCTGTCAATTGGCTAAAGGAAACAAAAAAAAATACAGGTTTATATCAGCCATTGCCTAGTCCTAATGCACCATGGGAAAATATCAGTATGGATTTTGTGTTAGGACTTCCAAAGACTGTACGGAAATTTGATTCCATCTTTGTTGTTGTTGATCGTTTTTTCTAAAATGGCTCATTTTATTCCATGCAACACAACATCTGATGCTTATAAAGTAGCTCAACTGTTCTTCAAAGAGGTTGTCCGTCTTCATGGCATCCCCAAAACAATCGTTTCAGATCGTGACACTAAATTTATGAGTTACTTTTGGAAGACTTTGTGGATGACAGCAAAAACAAAGCTTCACTTCTCTACTGCTTATCATCCGCAGACTGATGGCCAAACTGAAGTTGTTAATAGAAGCCTTGGCCAATTGTTACGATGCCTTGTACGTGATCATATTACTACATGGGATCAAATTCTACCTATGGCTGAATTTGCTTACAACAATTCAGTTAATCGGTCCACAGGTATCTCACCATTTGAAGCAGTCACAGGTGTTCGACCGCTCTTGCCTATTGATCTTGTCCCTTTACCTGTTGAAGCACGCCCTTGTGCTGAAGCTGATAACTTCATCAAACATATGCAACACATACATGATGAAGTTCGACGACATATTGCAGCCAGCAATGACAGTTACAAGGCTCATGTTGACAAACGTCGTCGTTTTCTGGAGTTTTCTGAAGGAGACATGGTTATGGTCCGTCTTCATCCGGAAAGGTTACCCCCAGGTGCAAACAAGAAATTACATCCGCGGAATACCGGTCCATTCAAAGTGATCAAGAAGCTTAGTTCGAATGCATATACTCTCGAGTTACCTTCTGATATTGGTATCAGCCCTACATTCAATGTTGCCGATCTCACTCTTTATCGTGGGCATGATACTGAAGATGATTCTGACGAGCAACTCATTACGTTACCAGCTGCTCCGCCACCGCCTGATAAAATCATTGATGTTCTTGATGATCAAATTGTTTCTACTCGTCGCGGCGGCTTTCAAAAGTTCCTTGTTCGTTGGCAAAACAGACCCGTCTCCGATGCTACCTGGATTACTGCTACAGACTTCCAGCGTCTGAATCCAGATCTTTATGAGCGCTATCAAGCGATTAACTCGCCGGAGTCGAGTTCTTTCAAGCCGGGGAGAGTTGATGCAGTCCGATCCCTATCCAAGACAGGGACCCGCAACCGCAAGCCTTGACGGACCCAACTGATGGGGTCCACATGTGCTTCACGTTTCCTAATTTTTAGATTAGTAATATTGCTTTGTTTGCTTGCTTTCTAAT